>JAODUO010000637.1:182500-192500 GCA_025642075.2 Ridgeia piscesae
GTCTGCCGGCCGTGTCGCCGGGTCTAATAACTCGGATGGATTATGAATGTAGTAGTATTTCGGCGGCGGTATATTAGCCCCGCGTCTCCCTGGAGTCCGTTCCGTTGTCGTTTACAGTCGACGCCGCATTAGCAACATCGCCTCGCTCCGGCGACTCATAATGTACACTTGACGGCGTCTTGTGGGTGAGACGACGGTCTCACTACGTCACGCTGCAGCGTCACGCCGCTGCGTCACGCCGCATTACTTCAACCAGCGGATTAACGCGAGTTGTTTGTCCAGTTGCGTCGATGTGCGACTGCGCAGAACCGAGTAGAAAAATTACTATTTAATGAAATATGCAATGTTAGGTTCAATCGTTTATTTGTTTCATTTAATATATATAATATATATATATATATATATATATATATATATATATATATATATATATATATATATATATATATATATATATATATATATATATATATATATATCATATAACATATTGACAGCTTTACGGTGACGTAGGGGAGTATCATTAATCGATTAATCTAACATACCACATAGCATAAATGTAAGCGATATGTATAATGTTAAACGCAGTTTGCCAGCTCCAAAGAAAGGTTTTCCGTGTGTAGTTAATTAATATTATCTAATTGTAATGTTAAATTTTATGTGCTGCAATTCAAATTCATTTTCGTAGATAATTTACTTTATAACTTTATTTTTAAGCGCTCACATTCACAGATAACGGTATAACAGGACATATAGAAAGACAGCCAACTTCAATGTTTTATTGAACAATAAATCTACGATCAAACCAAGACGACAGCCACTGCCAAACCAAATTCAAAGCGGGTTAATGTCTGCCGTCAGCACCACTTCCGTCAATATTCTGGGAAACTTCCTTATACTTCAGTCCGACACAGCTGCGAAGACGAACGATGCACATATTTGATGTGACACTTCGCCTTCTGTTGCCAACTTGCTGACCGCTGATAAAGGATTGCCATTTCGAAGAAGGATGGCCCCGGTTGAGTTGCCGACGTAACGAATTACTTATGGCTATAGCGTATGCATAATGCAGGGGCATGACCGTCTTGGCTCCCGTCTAATTCGGATGTTCCCAATCCTCTTGGGTTCGGGCGTTAATATTTAATTCAAGCAGATGTTGCTGCATTCCAGCGAGGAATTACATCCTTTACATCAGTTCCTGTATTACGTATGAGATTTAATACTTAATGCAGCAGAATCAGTTTTGTTCCGGCGGGCATTGGGCGGTCATTGGGCGGGGCCTGATTTGTTGTGGTCCGCTTTGGAAGGGAGCACGATACACAAGGTCCAGTGGGCACTGACCATCACCTCACCGGGAGGTACAGCACCAACTGACGGCTACTGGGTCAAATGGACACATTACTGAATATGTGTGCCTGCGTGTGTTACCCACAATGCATTCATATGTTTATATATATAATTTATATGTTTTTTGGTAATACCCACGCATGTAAATATATGCACACACACGCACGCACGCACGCACGCACGCACAAACACACACACACACACACACACAAAATTCTTCCAACTATGATTCGCTGGAGGTAACGACGCATCACAACACACGCCGTCGCTCTGTGACGTCACCACGGCTCTTTTCACCCGCTCGTTTATATTTACGCGTGTTACGTAAACTGCGATATATATCGAGGGACGCGCCGTGCGTGAATCCTCCTTCGTTCATTATGTGCCGCATTCACTGCCGCCTCGGGCTACGAATAGAGATATCATCGGAAATGAACACACCGCAACAGGCGCTATTCACCTCGGTGAGACCCGTTGATGGAGCACCAAAGACGCGGTGCCACGCCACTGATGATTACGAAGTAAACTCTTACGAGACGTTACTCCCGCCTCCAACCACGGATGAGTTCCTTTCTTTCGAAATTACCGGGCATCTCTCATTAAAGCTGACCTTTGCGTCAACTTGCCCTGTGTGTGTCGTGTTGTACGCGTGGGAGTATCTTACGTTTGGTAGTTACGTTGCTATCATCAAGTGTGATTACGTCACCACGTCATACGTCACAACTAAACGGCGACTAAATCCTGATCATTTCCTAATAGTTCATCATACATTTTACTGCGATGTTAATAGAAGATATTCCTGCGAGTGAATGGCAATACGCCATTTGAATTTTAAGAGTAGATGCATATATATATATATATATATATATATATATATATATATATATATATGTATATATATATATATATATATATATATATATATATATATATATATATAATATATATATATATAAATATTACTAAAAGTAAGTACGTTTATAAATGTGTTTGGGGAAAACGATACAATATCGGTAACTATTGAAGTCACATCACTGTGTCATGTAGTAAATATGGATTACTCATTAAACACTTACGATTGTTGCTCCGTGTAAATATTGCATTACTGTTTATTTGTATACGTCCGTTGATCGTGAGTTTCCAAGTGCGGACGGCGCCATTTCCACCGGCGAATGAATTATGCAACTTTTGGAATTTATAGACGACTTATGCAATTCACGTATTTGGTTGTCAATGAAGGTCTATGTTGAATGTGTCGATTGTTCTTTCTGTTTAAACTGGTCGCTTATATCATTAAATTATATCATGTCCTGTAATCTATCTATTCGAATATTTTGAACGAAAAAAACAACAACATTGTAATGAACATAAAATAGTAAACAAAATAGGCACGCTTACGTGGCCATTACGTGGACAGGCACGGATATTATACTTTAGGCTGTTTGTATATAGTACACGATGTTGTCATTCGGCAAAATTCACAGAATGTATCTATTATTTATTTAGCTGTTATCAACATGTCACGACCGGTTGGTTTAACGCGATGGCTAAGCGCCAGATAAGGCACAATGCGAGACAGATTTGAACACGCTGACGGCGTTCTGGCTACAGTCCCGAAATGAGGTCGTGCGCTTAACTGTTTTGCAGAATTTCAATAACGACGTTAAACGCATTGAAATCAGATACACCCGTTCAATCGAAGTGATTTAGCGAGGCATGCCCAGAGAAATGTCAGTCAAACAGTGACAGTCGCTGACGAGAAATGTCTTACTTTCTCGTAGTTCGGTTTTTCTGCACTAACCGGAAAGATGATAATGATCGTCAGGTGGGACTTGTAATTATATATTCTTGTCAATTGGCGCCGTTGGCACATTTCAATGGCTGCTTTTTACGTGCTCCGAGGTCTTTCCGCTGACACGGTGACTTCTGCACACTGCAACACATATGCTGAGGTTATATTCATACCAAAACCGTCGTCGCCATTGTCTCTGTTTAACCCAGACTAAGGTTGACCTCAGTACTGATTTTATATTTTTCTTTCCGGGTTTTTCAATGTTTCATTTGATCACTGCTCCATTGCTATCCGTACCACTCGTGGTAGAAACGACCTGATAGGTCTGGCACCCAACTCCCTTTACATCCCCACCATTCTCCCTTCCTTCCGCCCTCCCGTCCTTTCCCTGGCAGGGCGCCCACGGAGTGTCCCGCCGTCCGTCCATCAGTCAGCAGCCTCCGACGCGTGCGCGGATATGATAACACGACGAGGGCTAATTTTTCACATGACAGCGTCCGGCGGCGCGTGCTCGGCCGCCCGGCTCCGGCCACTGACCGCTCCATTAGCGTGAATTAGCGGCGTGGGCACTTGTTCGATCTGTGCCCGCGTCGTGCCGTCGCTCATCCTTCATTCCCATTCCCTGTCCCTCGCTCCAGCGAGTGCGGCTTGTGAGCGTTCTTTCCCTGTCATTTGCTCCTTTTATGACGTGTCTCCCTTTCTCCCCGGCCCTTCCTACTTCCCTCTTTCCCTTTCTCCCTCTCATCCTTTCACTCGTCGCTTCTGGATGGAATTGTATTATTAGATTTAGGCTGACTGACACTGCGTTCACAAAGGTTCAATCATTCAATATCTCAACTTACAACAATAACTGTGAATAATAGTAGTAATAATAATAATAATAATAATAATAATAATAATAATAATAATAATAATAATAATAATAATAATAATAATAATAATAATAATAATAATAATAATAATAATAATATAATAATAATAATAATAATAATAATAATAATAATAATAATAATAATAATAATAGCAATAGTCAATAGCAATAGAATAGCAATAGCAATAGCAATAGCAATAGCAATAGTAATAGTAATTGTAATAATGGCAATAATGGTAATAATGGTTATAATGGTTATAATGGTAACACAATAACAACAACAAAACATAAATAAAATAGAAGACAACCTAATAATACTAGAATTGATAAATATATGAAATTAATTACGTGAAGAATTATACATATTTCTTATTTACACTTGTGTGGAAATAATAATACTAATAATGTTTATCTGTAGCAACTGAGTTTATGATTATTTAAATGTCCCATTTATGATACGTAAGAACTAATCATTAGACGTTAATGTGACACATTTTATACACCACAATTATTTTTAAAAACATGCTGATCATAAACCTTTTTGCTATATGTAAATAAATCTTATGTAAACAACATGTTTTAGCAAACTGTTTACAAAATAACCCAACCAACACGCGAACAACCTATACACTAAATATGTCATAACACGTCTATGGTTCTTTTCTAAACATGTATAATATTTTTATTGCTGTCTTTTTGATCCCACACACTTCGGTGCATCCATTTAAAACATTTTAAAACATAACTCGAGTGATTTGTTGTCGACAATGCTTTAAGATCTGACACCCCCCCTGGCCGTCATGAAATATTTACACACGTTGGCTACTCCTGTGTATTTCTCCCCGGGCCTGTCGGGGTCTGGCGGGTCAACCAATATCCTGACTCGGCATCGACGGGACCAAAGGTGACTTACTTGAGGGAGGGATCGTTCTCTCCCGCAGGAGTCGTCGGTTTAATTAGCTAAGTCTGCCGGCGTGACCGCGCGCAGAAAGCCCCGGATTCGTCGACGATGTCTCCGCGGAGACACCGTTGATGAAACCCTTTGTTCATAACATCGCCGTGCGCCAAGCGTAATTACCCACAGACGGAAGTAACGAGGCTGTGCGTGGGAGATAATTATATATATATATTTTTTTAAATTAAATATGGGAAACAGCTTTAATGTGATAGTTGTGATATTGACGACGATGTCTATGTTGTGTCTGGATGAAGGCGATATTTATTTCAATAATCTACTATATGAAACTTGTTTAATATAAAACAATAAAATAATTAAAGTTGAATCTATAGCACTATTTTATAAATACAATATTTTTTTCCTTATTTATACATATAAATTATGGAAGGAATGGTATAATAATTTTATTTTCCTTTTGTAAACTTTAGACTTAGAATAATTATATTATATCAGTATAATTCTAAGCTGTTTTGAGTAGACACACTTTATTATTATTTTGAATGAAACGATTATCATATATATAAAAAAGTTTTATATATATATATATATATATATATATATATATATACGGTACAGAGGAGATTTATTCATTGCTATTTTTTTTTTTTTTGTGTGTGTATATATATATATATATATATATATATATATATATATACTCATATATTTTTATTTGTGTGTGTATATATATATATATATATATATATTTACTCCATGTATTTGTTATAT
This sequence comes from Ridgeia piscesae, assembly GCA_025642075.2. Classification (NCBI taxonomy): domain Eukaryota; kingdom Metazoa; phylum Annelida; class Polychaeta; order Sabellida; family Siboglinidae; genus Ridgeia; species Ridgeia piscesae. Next base: position 188,195 of record JAODUO010000637.1, read on the forward strand.
TGGTTATGCATGTATTATATGTATATGTATTATATGTATATATATATATGTATATATATATATATATATATATAAAAAAATTTTTATCATATATATATATACATATAATACATATACATATAATACATGCATAACCAATATAACAAATACATGGAGTTTTAAAATAGCAAAGAATAAGTTAACTATTGTACGGTTCGCATGACCCACTATTGGTCCTTGCATCAAACCCTGCGCGCGGAACGGGGAGACGATTTGGGGAGACACCCGGTAACATGTGGCAGACATCGGGAAACCGGCCCACGGTGGGAAAGTCGCCCAAGTGTCGCCTAAGTCTTTATCGGCGGGAAACTACCTAAACAAACACTCACCCGCCAACTCTTAATTTAATTAATTTAATTAGCAGGTTGGTTTTAATTACGGCGTCCGTCCGTAGCAGGTGTTTGAACGATCGCCAAGGCGCGGGCGCGTGAAAGTGGCCCTATCGCTGCCCGACGGGAGAGGGCGTATCACTGCCCTATCACTCGCGGGTAATAACACAGGACTCCGGGGGTGAGGGCGCCGATTGGGGCCCGATACTGTTACCCCGACGCGGAGGGTGGGCGACCGTGGGTTCGAACCCCCGCGAAGTCTGACACTCTTTAGACAAATTGATGGCATTTTACCCTCGCTGCTAATCCAAATATTATCGCTGCCAATTAATAAATTACTCTCAAGTATCCCAGCTATGGAAATTCGGCACCGCCTATGACCTCATCGAATAAACAGCCTGGGAAATTCTCATTACGACGATGGGAAATTGTCGTTACATATATAAGCTTATATACGCATTTAAATATATATATATATATATATATATATATATATATATATATATATATATATATATATATATATATATATATATATATATATATATATATATATATATATATATATATGTATGCATGTATATATGATATAGTATATATATATAATATAATATATATATAATATATATATATATATATATATATATATATATATATATATATATATATATATATATATATATATAATATATATATATATATATATATATATATATATATATATATATATATATATATATATATATATAAATATATCTATGCGGGCATGTTTGCGTGCACGTGCGCTTTTGTTATTAGCGTTACTCGGCACTAAAATGCATTGAATGGTAGTTATTACGTTACGTTAAATAAACAAAAACGGTATTGGTATGTATATTATACACATTACTAACACATTTACGTTATATATAATACTCAAAATTATGAACAATTTAGTTTTAACTAATATTAGTTATATTTGGTAATCATATTATATATATATATATATATATATATATATATATATATATATATATATATATATGCTCCAACATAGTCACACAATAGGATATCTTATTTTGTCAATCATCTCAATCACACTTGCTGTGACTGCGCATGCGTGTATGACCCATCAGTTGGTCACGTGATGCGGGGGCGACCTCTGACGTCCAGTGGAGGTCTGCCTCGATATCGCTCCCACTGGTTCGTCCACGCCTCGGGCACCTCTCGATAGTATCTCCCAGCGTCCTTGGACCAGCGTCCGCGGCAAAACATCAAACATTAATCCGTGTGACAGACGTCATGTTAAAAGAACATCGATAATTGTCCTCTAAAAACCCATTACGACATCGTCGAAATATAATATTAATTTATTCGACATCCTGCTTTTGTGTACGTTAATTCGCAGCTGTTATTTCTGCCCGAACGAACTTGTTGTTTCTTAAATCCATGTTTTCGCAGACAAATAGCAGCGTCGGCAAGTAAAAAAATATTTATGTAATAACAGGGAACCATTAACAAACGCACATATAAACAAGATCACGTCATAAACATACGTAAGTCAACATTAAAGTAAATATAAAAAATATAGTCGGTATCCGAGGCGCCAGATTTGGTGACGTCATCAGACCAGCGTCTTGTTTTCGTCACATTTTTATCGCGTCTTTAACAAGATGGCGTGTGGCGACCGATAGGTTTGAAGTTTGATTTGCGAGACGCGCGGTGAACCAAAGACATGGCGCTGACGTCTTTAATGGGCCAATGTTAGCGCAACGCCAGTCTCAGATTACGTTATCGTCTCTCGCGCCAGATAACACGACAACACGTGCTCGAATGGGAGAGCGGGGGGGGTTAGAAGTGTCCTTATTTCTACCGCATTGTGCCACTAAACTGATTGCAGTAATTATGGGAAGTGGCTTGTCTTTATAGGGATGTGCGGAGATCATGAATATTAAGGAGGTTTAAACATACATGCATTACGCCCGCGTTGACTATCACTAGAGGGCTGACGCATGCGATACTTTATTACAATTAAATAACGTAATTATGTTTGAAATGTGACCACAATCTGAAATTTCTGATGATCGGATAATAATCCCTAATACAGTAACGTTGAAATAAAATAAAGGGCATAATAATAATAATAATAATAATAATAATAATAATGATAATGATGATGATGATGATGATGATGATGGTGATGGTGATGGTGATGGTGATGGTGATGGTGATGGTGATGGTGATGATGATGATGATGATGATGATGATGATGATGATGATAATAATAATAATAATAATAATAATAATAATAATAATAATAATGAATAACATAGAATTCATACCTATAATATTATGTTGTTAAAACAGATACTTTTGGTCTGATAAATTCTGATTTGAAGAAAAACATTATCATTCCTATGACGGCAATGGTGGCAATGGTGGCAATATTGACTGTATTAAAAAGCATGACATCGGTGGCACTCGTGGCAATGGTGGCACTGGTGGGAGGAAAAGCAGTTGATTTCCATTTTGCTTTCACATTTAGCGGGACAACAGACTATGTGGAACAGCCTGAGTTGTTGGCGTGGTCGTGATCATGGCTGCCTGTGGCCCACTCTGCCCTCGCCTGTGGTGCGCTGTGGTGCGTGGTACGGGCGGGCAGCTCGAGGCGGACCGAGGCCGGTGACGTACTGGCGGCCAGTGCCGGCGGCTATAGGACGGTCTCCCTGCGTTTCTACGACGCGAGAACCATTAAACTCGTTCACTTTGTAGCGATAGGATTAAAGCAGGTCTTATCTGGGCTCGCCAGGCGTGACCCGTGTGAAAGAGACAAGGTGCTCCACCCGGCGTGAGTTACGCGCGTTATAGCGCGTTTGACGTTTCATAAACCAGCGCGCCGTGCCGCATGGCTTCGTGCCATGGCCCGGCGACACGGACTTGTATTTCTGGCGACATTTATGTATCCGCATAGATATGGGCTACATTACGTATGCACTCATATATCTAAAGGACTGAGCGTCAGTTTTCTGTAACCGATGACTTTATAATCCGGCATTCAACAACTAAACATTGTCGTTATATCAAGGTAGCAACTCGAATGATCCGGTCTTGTCCACGCTGAAAGCGCTGCGTCTGCTGTTGCCTCTGCCAGGCCCGTGTCGCTGCGCGGAATGTCTCCAGCCTCACAGCGCTGGTGCACATTTAATGCGGTCGTATTTTGTCACACGACGCTGATTTCCTCGCCGATTTTATTTCGCCGAGATCTCACCCGAGAGACGACAGCGTGGTGGCATAGAATGACGTGCTAACGACCGTATATACGTCGCGATGGGCCACCTTAGTCGGCTGGATCAATGCCCCGGACTCTGTCTATTTGCTTACACCACGGCTGTGTGGCTCTCTCGTGTCAGGACGGCAAAGACTTCAAATTGCGTCTCAATACACACCTTTTTAGGTTAGGGTTTCTGTGATATCATCATGTGGACTTTTTTAATATAACATTCCATCTTAACTAATAGTAAAATACAATGATGTAAAGCGCATGAGAGCAATGCTATTGATTCGGGCGCTATACAAATAAATATTGTATAATTTTTAGTATAGTATGGATGTTAATAGTCTACCCACAATTACGACAATTTGTAAACATATTATGAACGCTGAAAACGGGACTTTGTTTAACGTCAACAATTCCTTCGGCCCACCTCGGCCCACCTCGACCCACCTCGGCCCACCTCGGCCCACCTCGGCCCACCTCGGCCCAATTCGGCCCACCTAGACCCACCTCGGCCCACCTCGGCCCACCTCGGCCGTACAGCTAAAAACGTTTTGAACGTGTTTCGGAGCAAAAGTGCCCGATAACAACAGCCATCATTCTGATTTTCAAATATCAGACTTTGATGTGTAAACACAGACGATTATTTTTACTGATATGCCTCTTTAATTACGGCTTACATATA
>JAODUO010000637.1:197500-217500 GCA_025642075.2 Ridgeia piscesae
AAAACGATGCCTGGCTATGATAGACGGCTAATTGTGAGCGGCAGTAGGAGGGAGGCGATGACAACCACAGGACATGCGCCGGCTCTGTGGTAGATCAACGGGTAAGCCCGGTTGATCGAAGGGCAAATCCTCCAAGAATGGGAACGTATTTCTGCAAATCCTAGCCTCCCATTCGTTTTCCCGTCACTGCTTAAATTGTCATCGCAGTGGCGAACGCGCTTCGTCATCAACGGCGTGACGTAGTGGCGCCAGGGGGCGCGGCATCTGGTCTCGCTTTCGAAATATATATATATATATATATATATATATATATATATACACATACACATACACACACACACACACACACACACACACACACACACACACACACACACACACACACACACACACACACACACACACACACACACACACACACACACACACACCCAAGAAAGAGAAAGAGAGAGAGGGAAACGTAGAGGATGAGGGGTGATGATGACAGAGAAGGAAGATATAGATAGGGAAAGGCAGATAAAGAGCGGAGAAAGATGAGTCCCGGGTTTCATCGGTTTCAATCCCAGAGGAAGCAGTCACTGGGTGGGGCGGTCGACAATCGCTACACAGTTTGACCGCTTGTAGTCGTTCAGTCGGCCGGCGACGGAGCTGTAAACTCCGCCAGCGACTCGCCGAGTGACGAGCCCTAGGACGAGGTTCTGCCTGTCTTCGCTGCCGTCACGTGTGAAGCGTACGACGGCCGTAAGTCCGCAATTCCCAGCGGCCGTCCAACGTAATCCACGCATTACTACGAAGTCAAGCTTTGTTTTTACGGCCTCACTCCGCCACCAGGGGGCACGTCGCGTCCACGCAGCTAAGACCGCCACACGAGTAACGCATGCGTCTTGCTTTGATACGTCGGTGCTACTTCTATGAAACAGTTCACTGGAGTAGACATCCCGGAACTTATAAATGAATGAAAATATTGAACATGAAATATGAATGAAAATACAAGATTTGATTGAGGTTCACACGTTTGCGAATCGCTTGGCAAAAAGCCACGTTAATTCATTATTTCTTCAGGGAAATGCAGCACGATCATGTACAGTATAGCACCGTCAGGCGCGATGTACGTGTTTGGCGTGTATAATTACTACAGTTATTATTAACAATGAGTCGCTTCGCCAGATATCGAGGCACGTTTGATTAGTTTCTTGATTCGATCCGTTGCGAGTTCAACTTGCGACGGATTAATTTCGACACTCTCTCCAATGATGGTCGCGTAGTGTCCTACGTGCGGACAACGTTATCTGTACGTCGTGGCTACGTCTTCTTGAATGATACACAATGTGTATTTCAACGCGTATAGGCGGCGTTTCATGGAGATTGCCAGTCGACGCTGAGCGTGGGTTTACCCGCCACTGAAATGGCTATTCTTCAGCATGAAAGCACGCCGGGAAGCCGTCGAGTGTCTGTCCCGTGGTGTACCCTCCTCGTCCGCCGTGGAGAGGCTCTCGATGCTCCTCTACCGGGTGTGGGAGGTGGGACTCGACTCATGGCGGACGGCGGCAACCAAGGCACAGACGCTCTCGAGTCTGAGAGTTTGTTTTGTGACGTCACGTCACTTCAGCGACGTCGAATACGCACGCGCTGTTTCCGCATTGTTCGCTCCGCCGAGAGAAGGCGGCGATGTGTTCCAGCGCTGTCCAGTCCGGCTTATATGTCGGCGCAAACAAGTGGTCATCGTGTTCTTTACCGGTGTTCCATAGTTCGGTATGTCGCTCAAACTAAGCTAATATTTTAGTAGACTATTATTATAATGATAGATGTCTTGTCGTCAACTAAGAGTTCTAAGGAATTAAACAAATTAATATTTATTATATATAGTACGTATATATATATATATATATATATATATATATATATATATATTATAATATATATATATATATATATATATATATATATATATATATTCCATCCCAGAAGGCTAGTGGTCGCTACAGAAATCCACTCGAAATACACAACGACACAATTTCAATTACACAGCGACCTTAATATCGACGTAAGGAGTGCATTAAAATGTGAAACAGTTGACGCGTTCAAAAGCAATAGGACATCCCAGTGTAGGTGACGGAGGCCGGAAGTGGTGGACACATTACGCGTAGCTGTAGCGATAGCCGAGAGAATGCGAAGAAAGCCGAGTGTTACGTCATCGCGAGGTGACGTCGGCCGCCGGCGGTGAGAGGGCGCTGTCAGATCGCCGACAATAGTCGCCAGATGGCGAGTCGACGATAACGTGTCTGTGAAACAAAGGACGTCCGACTGCACGCGTTGCTTGAAAGCCGTCGATTTTACACGTCGCCAAATCCCGCTCACTCCCTCTTTTCCCTTCCCCGTCCCAGCTGCCCGCTCCAGCGCGCTAATGGACGGGTGAGAGGCGGCTTTAAGCCGGGGATTTCGGACACTCCGCAGTCATCAGTCGCGTGGTCTCGCGTGAACGGCCACGTCGCCGATGAAAGGGTCGTATTTGATTTAGAGTTCGGCGACACGACTTGAGTCAGCGACGCGAGGAGAATGCTGTTTGTACTGGCTGACGACAGGCGACAAAGTAATAATCCAATTCGCCCGCGTTTAACAATGGTTGCTATATAGAAGGAGATATATGGTGAGAGGGGGAGGGGAGACAGAGGGGAGAGATAGTGGGGGAGAACGAGAGAAAGAGATGGGGAGAGAGATAAAGGGGAAGAAGAGGGATGCAGAGGATGAGAGGGGAGACAGATGGGTGGGAGAAGAGAGTAGAGGAGAGAGATATGGGAAATCGACCACCAATACTACGCTTATGCTTCAAAGATAATTCAACAATCATGTTAGCTAACAGGAACAATCAAAGCTACTGTAGACACGCACAAAGATGTCACGTTTACATCGAGTGTGCTCGGTGTCTTTAGGTAGTGCGAGTGTGAGTCATTAGTTGTCCGTCTCACGCCGTCGTCCATTGTCCACGTCTCGTCTCATCCTAATGACGACTTCAGCCGCACTCATTTCTTACGGCATCTGGTCGCGTGCCTCACAAAGGCGTCCACTCTCCAAGGTATGACCAGTGGTCAGCGGGGACGTCACAGCGGGACACTACGCTGGCGTACAATGTCCAGACATTGTCCAGCAATCAGCAGCAAGTTTTGTTTCGTCGTCGTCACTTCCGCTAGTGGCGACTCTCGCCTCGGTCTTCTGTCGTCTCGGAGTCGACAATTTGCCTAATTTACCGGTGTCATCTGTCGTCGTTCTAATTGGCGTCAGTCACTGGGCGTAGACTGGACTTACAACGCCAATTAGTCTACGCCGCATAGACACCTTCGTCGTCGTGTTGGTTTCAACCCGCTAGATGGCGCAATCGTACGGCGCACCGACCCACCGACCGACCCACCGACCGACCGACCGACCCACCCACCCACCGACCCACCGACCCGCCGATCCACCTACCCACCGACCCACCTACCCACCTACCCACCGACCCGCCGACCTGCCGACCTGCCGACCCACCAACCGACCGGTCGCAGGTGGTGTCTTATTTGTTTTTAATGTGTTACTAAAGGTTATTAGCAGGAAATGAAAGTGATTAAGTGATTTGTCAGAACGTCGATGACTCCTGACATTTTACTCGCCGCTTTTCGCTTTTGTCTGATTAGTGCTGGCGCGGTGCGAGTGAGAGGGAGAGAGAGAGAGGGAGAGAGAGAGGGGGGGAAGAGAGAGAGGGAGAGAGAGAGAGGGAGAGAGAGGGAGAGAGAGTGGGAGAGAGAGAGAGAGGGGGGAGAGAGGGAGAGAGAGGGAGAGAGAGAGAGAGAGAGGGAGGGGAGAGAGAGAGAGGGAGAGGGAGAGAGAGAGAGGGAGGGGAGAGCGGGCCATCAAGAGCCGCTCCGTCTCCGTGTCGGTGTCGCCCGGCCGTGTAACCCGAGTAGACACTCGCGGCCTCGTGTCACAGACACGTCGTCACGACACGTCGTAGCCACAACCGCGCATCTGTCCACTGTTTTCTTGGAGACTCGTAACAAAGAACGTGACACGTGACGCGTGACATCACGGACAGCGTTGCTTGTGATAACGCACTAGACGTGGGTGTGAGGTGGCGGCGTGTCCTATAAATTATATATATATATATATATATATATATATATATATATATATATATATATATATATATATAACATTTCGCTCTACAACAAACTGTTGAAGAACACCCATCGTTACATAGGACGGGCGACAGCGTCAACTGACCGTGCAGCGGGCGAAATCGTAGAAATTGTCTTAGGATCACTCGAACGAGCGCTGAATGAGGTTTGAGATCTATCGGAAACATTTAAGGCAATTCATCGTGGTGTGAATAACTATTAAGCGCCCTTAACTCGAGCGCCCGGGGGTGCGCCGTCTGTTTTAAGCGCGATGTCGCCGCGGGAATTCAGCCCCGGTCGGCCTTTAGAAGCGTTATTACGGTTATGCGCCAAACATCGCTTATCGCCGACCGCCGGCGCACGGGATGCGCGCGCGCCTAATAGAATTTGTCAACGAGCGACGTTTGGTGCCCACCGACGGCCCAGACTAGGACAAATTGAATTAGGAACTGGAAAAATGACGTCGAATTGACTCCGTTACGCGTCGCCCGCCGCATAATTGGCGTTACTTAAGGACAAAGCCGCCAAATGAGGAACAGCGGCCGAGCGACGCCGCCAGGGGAGGGTTTAGCCAAATGAGGGAGATTTGTCAAGTAATAACAACATTCAGCGGTTTTCACTTGCTCCGATACCCGAGGGCATTGTCGGCCTCGCGATTATCGCCCCTTACTGCAGTAATTTCCAACGACATTTGGAATTATTGCGCGGATCGATACCATAGCCGCATGGACAGTGCGGTCCGGCAGCCACTCGTGGTCCGTGACGGGAGAGACGCCTGGGTTGGGCGGGGAGAGGGGACGGGCCGGGGGAAGGGTTCGACTACCCGCCTCTGTGTAACGAATGGTCTTCTTTGTGTCCATAAATATGACTTTTTGTTCGACAATGGAACTGTGCATATACGCACACTTGTACTTGTAGTGAACGCGAAAATGTCTTCGGTGATACGACGACATTTGTTTATATTTATACGGATGACAACTGCAGACTACTGGCAGCGTTGGCTGTGTCAGAAACGTTTATTCTCTGACTTTCTGTTTTATTATTGCACAGCGATGAATGGTTTCGTTACTATATATCTATTGTAAGACAAAAGAAACATTAATGATGTCTTTCAATACATAATTACTTAATAATAATTGTACTAGCTTTATATGCAGTTTTTTTATATGTAACAAATGCAACATGCAAAAATAATAAACACGTAATTCACTTATTAATTCTCATTTAATTTCTTTCGATACTAGAACATAAATTCCAATCTGCACACACAATTATTGTACAATATTATTATTTTTACATCGTATAGAAATTAATTAAAAAACACCCATTACGTCATTGATGTCCATGCCCTGATTCAAAGTTCGCCGTCAGAAGGGTGTTTTATACGCCAGGGGGTGTGACGTGTGAATGCATTCGGTCAGGGGGTGTGACGTCATAAGCGTTCGGTCGACGCCGCAGTTGCACAGTTTCTCGCCAAATGGACGATTTATGTCCGGGACAATTGCACCCGACACGTGCCGCAACGTGTGTATACAACCACACACGCGGCGTTGTTATCCACTGTTATACGCCGCCAAATGCTATTTCTATTGGACCTTTGCGTAGATTTGTTGAGACGCCGACACAGCCTTCGTTCCCCAGTCTCCCAGTTCCCGCGGTGACGTCATCACTGTCGCCGCAGCGGGCCGCAAACACACGGGCGAACACAAACGCGCTCTTTCGTTGTGTTTGTGTAAACGATTGTAATAACTTGGCCTCAACCGGCTCGGCGCTTAAACTAATATTTGTCCACTCGTACTCATTCCGTCTACCCGCTTCCAGATTAATGACTTGTCGCAACCGCTTCGAGACAAAGTCAATTTTGTTGATTCTGTGTTTTAAGCGGCTGCGTTCTATGGATGGCGAAATTGACATTAATTTCTCCGTTAGATATATCTCCATATAATTTGAGTTATCTCGGCCTAATCCGAGATACCGTCAATTCAATTTAGCTCTATCGCCGATGAAAACAACGATAGTGAACAGTGATAATGCCGATATTGTGGAATTTAAAATACCATTTATATATTAGGCCATACAAGATATAGTTGTGATCGCAGCTATTGTCTTTGCTCAATTAATAAAAAGGCATCGATATACAGTAATAGTACAAATATGCATGTGCAATAATCTTGGAAGCGCACATAATAAAAGTATCAAAATAACACGCAATTGTTTTGCATAAAATAATTATTATCATTGCGAGTTTTTAATTCTGAAAAAATCCAGACGTTCTAATGTTTTAATTATTTTGGAAATGTAAAACTAAACAATGAGCGTCGACACACTCGAGCACGTGCTGGGAACTGATAACAACAGACATGTAGCTCGGTCAGTTTCTTTTCTTAGATGTCCACAAACGGACAGTGTTCACACATAATTATGGTATAAATTATAGCCATGCACACCACATAATTATTATGTATATGCTGTATATTGACCGACTAAATCCGTTTTGGAATTGTGTTGTATTATTTGATAACACCATATTGTTGAATGTCAACCGTGGTGTTTGACAAAACACAAAATAAGACATTTAACGGTAAACAATAGTGTGTATATGTATATAGTCGATGTGTAAATGTACGGTTTTGTTAGCCCACGTGCTTGTGATAGTACTGACGTTAAAATTGACTAATTTGTATTGTGTTCCTAAATGTGTTACGTTAAGACTGATCGATGAGAGCGCGTACTGATGACGTCACCTAGTCCTACTGACGTAACGTTTGAACACAGATGCCAGACTTACGCCGCTAAAACTGCGACGGAAAACACCGATGCTCGGCGCAATATTGATTTACGTACAACTCGCCGGCGAAGCTTCGGCTCCGAGAAAACGTTGCGAGAACATAAATAATAATATGCGAGAGAGAAATGGATGTCCGCGTGTCGATAAAACCGGTATAAATCATGACACGTGCCTTCGGTTTGAGCAGGAAAGTGAAAATGGCCATTACCGGAAACGCAACCGCGAAAGCCTATTAGACTCATGACTGACACAATAATGCGCGTCGCCGTGCCGCCCAACAAAGTCATGTCAGCCACATAAAAGGCGCGCCGGGAAACCGCCAACGGAAAAGCTTTCGTCGTCGAGCGCAATCCGTGTTTCCGTCTCGACGCAGGCCGCGCGTTAGTGTTTAATCGCACGAGTGAGAGTTGTGTGTTCTTTGTAATTATTTATAATAACGGTCGTTGTCTGTTATTCGCTGACAGTTGATAACCAATGCCGTCTTAATGTTCTCCGCTTATTAATTTCCCCGCGTCAGCCACGTCTACGGCGGCCTGCTTCAAGGGGATTATCGCTCATTGAAGATGAAAATGAAGAGTCAAGAACCGGGGCCGTCGAGGAGTGGTGACAGCGGCGAGTGTGTCACCTCGATTAGACGTATTACAACCTAATGACAGCGACTGTCGTGTTTTGATGTATTTATATTTATATTTATTCTCCCTCGGCCACGTCACCACCCGTTGACGCCGCGGTGGCGCTGCAGTAAGACGCCATCGACACGGTGACGTAGCAACACTAATTATGATAGTGCTGTCGGACTGGAAGAAAAATATGCGACGAAAACGAAGAAAAATACGCCACCAAATGTCAGCTATGAATTTTTAATTGGCGTAGCTTTCTCGGCCGGCCACTTGTCGGCGAGCCGGGCTCGCAGCCGCACAAATAGTCGCGATTGCAAATTAAAGTCGCCGCGTTATCTAAACAAGGAGTGACAGGTCGATTGGATCGATGAGGCGAACGAACAACGAAGCGAGGCGAGCGGACGGACCACTGGTGATGGCGACTGCGGCGTTGTGTCTGTTCCGCTGCTGATAAGGTTTATTTCTGTCCATCATTTCTTGGCGCATCCCGTCGCATCGCGGACGCTGCACGCGACCGTTGTAGCGGGTAGCGGCATGTTGAGTTTACCGGGAGTTGCTTCGGTTCGGCATGTGGCGGTGAAATAGTAAAGGCTTGTCTGAAACTGATAGTGTCATCTGATTTTAATAACATATACTCTATATAAATAGGGAACGGTGGACAGAGAGATGGAGGGAGGGAGGGAGGAGGGAGGAAGGAAGAGAGGGAGGGAGGAGGGAAGAAGAGAGATATTATATATATATATATATATATATATATATATATATATATATATATATATATATATATATATATATATATAGGAAAATGGCAATGCCTTTAATTACACAAATACAAGAGAAATGACATAGTAAACAAAACTATGAGCATTGCCGTTGGCCTAGATAAATAAAGCAAATCCCCTTAAAGCATAAATGTCATGTAAGTCAATGGGCCCTCTTTCTCTCCCTTCCTCCTCCCTCCCTCCCTCCCTCTTACTCTCTATCTATCTCTCTATCTATCCATCATTTATCTATCTATTTATCTATGTATATATATATATATATATATATATATATATATATATATATATATATATATATATATATATAATGTCACCACACATATAATAATAGCACGTGCCCCTATATAGGTAGAGCTCCAGCATTAGTGTGTGTCTGTAACTACGATTGTCTACGAATGCAGTTTAGACATCTTGAACGAATACAGCGCGTCGGTACTGATCTCTGACGTTCATGACGTACAGCGGAAACTATCTATAGGCTAACTGATGCTTGACTTGTTCCGAATCTCATATCCATAACTTGCCGTTCATTACGCGCGGTTCACAGCAGATCCAAGTGATGAGGCTATTCGGTTGTGAAATGTGATCAAAACTGTGTAAATTCCAATTAAGATTAGCGCGAGAACGGCGCAGTGATGCAGCCGCTGCTCACGGTTCTGGCAACCAGTTAATCCGCCCATTGTCCGGGCGCATCGTTTGACCGAAGGCGCGTCTAATGTCGTCAGTTCATGTTTAGTGAGCCACAAAATGCACTTTTCGCAACGATATGTTGTAAATCATATTGCACGGAGCTGTTAAATCTACCCGTTGATAATTCATTGGATTAGGTCCACTAGACGGTGCTGCTTTTTCACAATCCGCCCTTCGTTTCTAATTTACCTCCCTCCTTTGTTCACTTTTTGATAATTTAATTAGCCTGAACATCGAGCCATGGTTCCGCAGACGAGAGGGTTGTGTTGTCTGGGTTAGAGTTGTCTTCAAGTCGAACTGTCCTCGCCAATCTGTGCTCTCAACGTACACGAAAGGTCAGCGTGCGACACTGTCTGGCTGTGATTCGATCGAGACAGATCAAAGGAGATCACTGGACATTTTGGTTCCGAAAATATCATCGTTTTTGTGCCACTTTCTCGCCAGCAATCGGCGGTATGAGCATGCGGGCGCATGCTCATACCGCCGATAAATCTTCAGACTATCCAAGCGCCGTATTAGTATTTAGCTCACACGTATATGTGTATGTATGTATGTATGTATGTATGTATGTAATATATATATATATATATATTATATTTTATATATATATATATATATATTATATATATATATATATATATATATATATATACATATATATAATTATATCTGATTCTGAAAATATGTTACTTGTAAACTGCGCGGTTTCCACCAACAAATTGAACTAAACCTATCATGTCCATGACATACATATAATTCCCGCTTCCGATTCGATACGAATATGTCAGGTAGCGGAAAGCAATTGCTACCGGAACAAATATATCCGTTTTAAAATCACTGTATTTAATGGCTGACGTTGGTTCTGAAATTTAGCCTACATAATATCAACACTACACACGCGAGGAGACGTCCAGTAAAACAAACTCCTGGACACTGGCGTCAACTCGGTAATCACGTGACAGTCGCTGTCTCCGGGCCGTGTGTCGCGGTTCTAAATAGAAACAGCGTTCGAGTATTCGGTCGACAGTCCCTGGCCGTCTGTACACGAGGAGTGAACGCGACCTATGTCGTTGACTCTCGGCCGACGGGGGACGAGGTGGCTCGGTGAACTACAACGGCCGCACTCACTCACCTCTCCCGGCTGTTACTATCGGACATCAGCCGCTGGGGCAGTTCTCTGTAGTGGTGTGCAGTGGACGGCAGAAGACAAGATGGCGGGGGGGGTAGATGCTAGATACACTAGCAATGAGGACGACAGCGCAAGGACCGAACACGTAGGACCCATAAAGTACTCTGTAGAATAGTAATAGGTCACGTTATCGTTAAGCTGAAAATGCATGCTGTATTAAATAAGATGTGCTGTTTTCGTGAACCAGAAACGTAATAGAAAACAATGATAGATAAAAGACGACGTGGCATGTCTTTGTGAGTTTAGCGACTTGGATGCTGTGGAACCTGCGACGTTTTGTGGCCAAAACAGACACGTCGCATCCAAGTGTTTGGTGGTTTCCAATTTGAAGGGTTGATAATTGGTTTCCGAGCCTCAGCGACACTGGGTAGATATGTGTGCATGTGTGGTTGTGGTGGTGTGTGTGTGTGTGTGTGTGTGTGTGTGTGTGTGTGTGTGTGTGTGTGTGTGTGTGTGTGTGTGTGTGTGTGTGTGTGTGTGTGTGTGTGTGTGTGTGTGTGTGTGTGTGTGTGTGTGTGTGTGTGTGTGTGTGTGTGTGTGTGTGTGTGTGTGTGTGTGTGTGTGTGTGTGTGTGTGTGTGTGTGTGTGTGTGTGTGTGTGTGTGTGTGTGTGTGTGTGTGTGTGTGTGTGTGTGTGTGTGTGTGTGTGTGTGTGTGTGTGTGTGTGTGTGTGTGTGTGTGTGTGTGTGTGTGTGTGTGTGTGTGTGTGTGTGTGTGTGTGTGTGTGTGTGTGTGTGTGTGTGTGTGTGTGTGTGTGTGTGTGTGTGTGTGTGTGTGTGTGTGTGTGTGTGTGTGTGTGTGTGTGGTGTGTGTGTGTGTGTGTGTGTGTGTGTGTGTGTGTGTGTGTGTGTGTGTGTGTGTGTGTGTGTGTGTGGTGTGTGTGTGTGTGTGTGTGTGTGTGTGTGTGTGTGTGTGTGTGTGTGTGTGTGATGTGTGTGTGTGTGTGTGTGTGTGTGTGTGTGTGTGTGTGTGTGTGTGTGTGTGTGTGTGTGTGTGTGTGTGTGGGGGATATATGCATAAATATATATATATATATATATATATATATATATATATATATATATATATATATACGCACGCACGCCACCACACATCTACCCATGACGCTGAGTCTCTGGTTGACCACCAAGAAGCCGTCTCTCTCTCTCTCACGCCCCCAACTCGCGCCCGTCTCCAGTGTGTCATTATGACGTCGTGTTTTGTTGTGCAAATTCAGTCGTTCGTCGTCAGACCCAGGTGTGTTACGCCGACTGGTCGACACACCGGACATTTTGATCGGCCGAAGCCTACTCTTATGGATAACCGAGAACGCGAACTCGGCCGCGTGTAACCGGATACTCACCGCAGCGACCGCTCAATTGGCACTTTCTGGCGGCCAGTAATTGGCGCGTGCGGAGTTACTTGATTGTTGTATTAAGCAGAGTTGATTGGAGAGCTGACGCGTTATCGCCGCTTGCCTTGCGAATTTCCCGTCTTTGTATCGAAACTAATCTCGCTCTTCTCACTATCTCTCTCTCTCTCTCTCTCTTCTCTCTCTCTCTCTCTCTCTCTCTCTCTTTCCCCTCTCTCTCTCTCTCTCTCTCTCCCTCTCTCTCTCTCTCTCTCCCCCTCTCTCTCTCTCTCTCTCTCTCTCTTCTCTCTCTCTCTCCCTCCCTCTCTCTCTCCTCCTCCCTCCCCTTCTCTCCCTCCCTCCCCCTACCTCCCTCCCTCCCTTATTCCCTCCCTCCCTTCCCTCCCTCCCTCCTCCCTCCCTCCCTCCCTCCCTCCCTCCTCCTACCTCCCTCCCTCCCTCCCCTCCCTTCCTCCCCTCCCTCCCTCCCCTACCTTCCTCCCCCCTTATTCCCTCCCTCCTCTCTCCCTCCCCCTCCCTTCTTCCCTTCCCCTCCCCCCTCCTCTCCCTCCCCCTCTCTCTCCCTTTGTCTAGATCATTCTCTCTCCGTCTTTCTGTGGCTATATAGATAACTATAAAGATGGAGATGTGATTGAATGAACAGTTCTCTCATCGAGAGAAGTTTGAAGTGGTCTTGAGGACATTAGCGCGTGAGAGACGTTGTCTGCATTTCGATGACCAAAACAACAATCCACTGTTACATACGTATACGGGACGCGATCTGCAGTAAGAATGACCACCAGGCATCACTTTGGGTAATCAGTCGCGCGTGACTTGCGACGAGATCTCGCCGGAGGCAGCTGGCGACCTGACAGACGCACGCGACACAATTGTCAGATTGTGATGTTATCAGCGCTCAGCGTAATTGGTTGTCTGTAATTATAGCGAACTTGTCACGTCTGGCGTCGCAGTAGTTGTAATTAAAACTGTACACCCGACTCTATCGGGAGTCTGTGAGGCTGGAGTTGTGTGCGTGGTCATTTACCTGACATGTATTGTCCGAACTGGTGGACCGCATCTTGGTTTTCCTTGAAAACGTTTTAGTGTATTGTTTTATTTTGTTCATTATTTACAAACGAGAATGTTTGCTCCTACGGTGTCAATCTGGATTGACTTGGTACATAAGTTACGTCGATCGTCGTAATGAATTAAGGTGGTTGGCGAAAATAACTAGGCTACGAATACAGTTATACTTATATGATATATCATTTTGCTCATCGCCCATGTGTTTTTCATGTGTTATGTAAGACACAACATATATCATATGCTCTACAGTGTGTTATATGCGTATGGGTAATTATTAGTTTATTGATTTCATTAATACTACGACAGCGTTATGTTCTATGTTTTGTGGTTAAGCTACATAGTATCTGTAAACTACGCCGTTTCCATTAACAACTGAACACTGGAATGAATGCTTTTATTTCCTTGGCGTCGTTATACGTGCTCTCTTGTCGCACACACTGACATATTTAAACAAAACTCATTTTTAGTCTGAACAAAACTTTACTCGCTGTTTATTTAGTAATAAATGCCGTATTTGCAAAAAGGCAAAACTTATGACATGTTCTTTCATAACAGTTGTGTTTGTGAAATAGGACTACATTAGATGTGCTTGCAACAGGACAGCGCCGTCACAACACCAGATGCAGCTGCACGGGCCGACTACGACTAGTCCAGTGTCTGTAGCGCGGCGCAAATGGCTCATGGAGCTTCGTTAATACGTAATCGATATTAGCGCCACGAGTCTACAGAAACCGCCTGTAGCAAACAGTATATGAACTCATGCTATTTACATATTCGGAACAACAATATTTGTGTATAACAATATATTCCTTAGGATCCTTAACGATGTTTAACATCATTACTGCACGGCGGAATGTCTGCTAAAATTATGTTTCAATATCACGTGGCCGTCCACATAACTATTTCATTCCAAGGTGTGGTGGCGAAAAACCGTATGATCTGATCTGTTGCGATTATCTATATTCTATCAACTGAAGTGAGGATGTTTTGAATGTGTGATTGAACTATGACGAAACGCCTAGCGCTGGCGTTGTTTCGTCAGATGCAACGATAAAACAATGACGTGGTTTTTCTACACACTTGCGCTGTTAGCAGAGTTCGTTAATTTTCCGCTGGACAGTGACAACAAAAGATCGGCTATCCACACCAGTCCGGGACGTCACGTCCGGCTGCGCAGTGTCAGCGAGCCGTAAACAATCGGTTAAGTCCGGCATCTTGTTGACGTATCCTGTCGCTCAACCTGGATGACGTCACTGACGTAACAGTATCAGGTTTGGGTTTGACCACTGAGCGCTGTCTTCGCTCGACCATAAGCGGACCCGGCCCAGACCCTGGCTCGGACCAGCCCCGTGACGTAACCGCCAGCAGATCGCTTACGCGCATTGTTCCCGACACGCCCCGCGTGCGACTTCCGGCATTGTTAGCCGCTCTAATTTATGCTAACCGCCGCCGCCAAACCGCCGGGGTATTTAGAGCCACAGCGAGGGGTGCTGGGTGGGCGGGGGGACCCCCGGTAAGGGGTGCGACCCCTGCCCCCGGGGCCGGTAATAAGGGTTCACGATGCATGAACTGTACGTAACAATGACTGGTCGAGGCTACTGCTGAGTCCGTCAGTTGCCAGTCCTGTCTTGGGCGGGATGTCACCGAGGCAGTGGTGTGACACGTACTGCGTGAGACAAGCCGTCACTGTGCCGTCAGTCGCTTCACGTCATGTCACGCTTAAGGCGATTAGAAACAAAGTTACAACTTCAAGTATAACACAATAGTAAAAATAACACGACGAATTACAAAACATTACGTGTAGCATTTATCTGAATATACTTGAGCATATATATATATATTATATATATATATATATATATATATATATATATATTTTATCATATATATATATATATATATATATATATATATATATATATATATATATATATATATATATATATATATATATATATATATATTATTCACCCACACATCCGTATAAACACCATCACATTTTTATTGTCACCAAGATAAGTTTAATATCACTTTTCTTTTTATTTAATCAAAATTTGCGCTACAATTATTTTCAACTGTTGCGTCGACTGAAATATTAACAACCATTTTATGTAAAGCAATAAAAAAAACCTGTTAATCCTGTGACTGTCTTATAGGACAAAAACTGGTCTAATCATAACAAACACCTGACATTTGATAATTACTGAAAAATAGTAATGGCTACGTTTAATTTCTGTTCGCATATGTTTAAAACATAATATTCCGAATTGTTGGCGTGTTTATTTTGCATATACTTTTATTAGAAGAACGTTGCAATATGTGAAATTTAAAAGTGATAAATTAATACAAAAAAATACGCACAAGCGTACTACGCGAGGTACGTTTTGTGAGGCCTCATTTTACCGTCACATTTGACAGGTTTCCGTTATGCGGCGCATGCGCACTGCGACAGCGGGGACGAGTGACGATTACGACGGCCCCGTGCTGTGTCCCTGTCGTCCCTGTCGTGACGAGCCATCTGTGCCCCGGGACGGGGCGGTTCGTTGTCAGTGGGCCTTGATTTGTTTATAAGTATCCTTACGTGGCGTTGCGTCAGAGCTGGTGCAGCGGCGTGCGTTCATTAACAGTGAAACCTATAGCCGACGATTACGTTTCGTCGGCGGTCGGGTTGCGACGGGAGGCCGGCCCGGTCACTTCCCACGTCGACGCGGGGT
Organism: Ridgeia piscesae; assembly: GCA_025642075.2. Classification (NCBI taxonomy): domain Eukaryota; kingdom Metazoa; phylum Annelida; class Polychaeta; order Sabellida; family Siboglinidae; genus Ridgeia; species Ridgeia piscesae. The sequence continues at coordinate 212,847 of JAODUO010000637.1, forward strand.
CACATCCCGGGCTTTGTGCGTCGTCGAGAGGACGGCCCAGCCGGTACTCCATTTTTGTCCCACGTCAAACGTCGCGCTGGTCGCCTGTCGCCTGTCGCCCGCTGATACTCAACGACCATTGGCAGACAGGGTTGTGACGAAACCGAAAAACAGGTCGGGTTGATTTAGACGCGTGTATCTAAATACGTGTAGTGACACAATAGTTGACGTTTTTCATGATCAAGTCGCACGAAGGTGTCGTCGAAACGTGAAATGTAATTGTGTGTATATTACATTGATCAACACTCCGATGTACCAACCTTTTATATCTCCTGGTAAACCTATGAAACTAACGATATGACTGTGTTATCTTAAAAGAATCGATATTAGCGATGTCGCAATATACATTCGCAATACTTGGACAACTTGTTATGTATAAATATGGCGTCGTAAGACAATAATCTCAGTAATGCGTGTACGGGCTGGGCTACAAGAGACGTAGATGAAATACGACCCCTGTTGGCTTTATGCGGCATAATGACAGGCGGAATGATAGGTCGATGCTTATCTTCGCCACTAATGGCCAACATCTCTGATCTTTGGCCTATTAAGGACGTCCTCTTTGCTAAGTGACCTGGCCATTAACTATTTATTATGACGCACATTTTAGCGCTGACCAACGTCCGACGTTTAAAAGGTGACCGATAATCTCACGATATATATCGGCGGCACGATCACTCAATCAAATAGCGAAACCGCCCTAGAAAGTAATCCCTGTTTAGAAATGTTTCAAGCACATTGACGGCTATTTTTTCATATGCCCGCAACGGGATGTAGTGCGTATATCGTTTCAAAGGTTCTGCATTGAATTTAATCCCAAAACGCACTACTCTCGAACGTGATTCTATGAAATGAAATTGAGAATCATATGAAAATAACTTGATCCACAATGGCATTATTTTCGATTGTTAAATACTGTTTTCCGCGAGAGTATATATACCGTTATTATATAGACAAACATCTGCAAACACATTGTTTACGTTTATGTTTTAACATTTGCGCTGAAAAATACGATGAATTTGGCATAGCTGGGAATAAACGTGTTTGGTTATGGATTATTATGAAAAACATTATATATTCATGTCTCATTTTAATTCTTCAGGACAAGTCTGTCACTACAATTGATGTATTACATAACACCTCGACACCCGACTAATGAAGCACCGGGCACATCTTTATTCTGCCGTCCATTTTACACGTTAGTGTTAACTGAATGCTCCCTCGTCGCTGCCTTAGTGTTTGATTTATGACGGCTAGGGTTGCAGTCTTCCCTCGCGGGAAGCGCCCGGGAAATGCCCGTCCGTAGGCTGCGTCCCGGTGTCCCAGGGCTGGGTCTTTAAGACGCGTGACGAGGGAAAACAAGAACCGATAATTCAGTTTGTTGTATTCGTTGACGACTGCAGATACCACAAGGAAGCGAACTCGAAATTATGTCTACGCGGCATTGACAAGTTCTTTCGGTGAAATATGTGTGGGCGTGTACCTGCGTTTGCATTTGCATTATATCTATGCGTGCACATCTTTATATGAATGTGATATATTAAATTTATAAATTATGTTATTGTTTTAGTTTATTATATATATATATATTAAAATATATATATATATATATATATATATATATATATATATATATATATATATATATATATATATATATAAATATATATCGGAGCTATACAGTTTCTACAAGCGTTGACAATATTTAATCAACCTTCGTAGTGCGGCGGACATAAGACACTACTCCGCCTCCATTGTCTCAGTGTTTGACCTCTGGGTCCACTACTACGGCGACTGCCGTTGACCGCCGTATGTCGTTGACGTGGGAAGCAAAGACAGAGACAGAGACAGAGACAACGCCGGCGGTTGTCGCCTGCCGCTGAAGCCGCCAGTCGCTCGGCCTTCCGCGAGGGTTCATCTTTAAGCAGTCACGCGATAAGTGCGAGTCTCGCGGGACTTGGCGGCCTAAATGGGACGCGCGAGAAGCGCGCGACCGCGGATTAAAGGCCTAGGAGCGAACGTCGTAAATGGCATCGAGAGAGCTCGCCAACGCCAATATTACGCGAAATAATTTATTTTATCAACAACGGAGACTTGTTAAGTATATCCGCGCCATGGCGGCGCAGGCAGATAAGGCACAAGGCGGCACGGTTTCCGGGCGACGCGAGGCGCAGATAAAGGCGCCGTATTATTGGTTCATGTAGCCGATGTATCGATAAGACGACACCGAGGGATCAATCGTTATTTGTCTGTCGACCGAGCGCCCCACTCCGTTGTGTTGTGTGCGAGGAAGAATGGACGGGTTCCTGGTGTTATTAATACGTCTGTGGTGCGGCCGTCGCCAATGTGACACATCGCTCCCCGATATGTTATCCACGACTGTGACAGATCGCCCGTGGTTTGACGTATAGTCGCCAGGTGGCGGCATGGACGTGCGTGCGGAATATTTCTGGGAAATTTTGTTTATAAATGAAATTAATGACCGTTAACCAGATAACGTAAGTTAAAGGAAAACTCCTTTTTAGACTACAATTTAAAGTTGTTGTAATACTAATTGATCGACAAGAATTACAATTTGTTTTGTTTAATACAAAATATAAACGTAAATTATTTGTTGACCGTTTAGTACCCTACTTAATTAATAACATTTATATTAAAACATCATACAACAAGTCCGGACCCATGTGCAAAACAGCAGGTATCGTTTACGGAGAACCGGATGCGCAACATTTGTGCACTGTGGGCGTACGACCGCGCTTGCGTGCGTACGTGCGTGCGTGTGCGGCGCGCGAGGAACCCATCAATCGCTAACGGCGTCTGTTGACAACTCGGGCGATGTTGAATTGTTTCGCACCCCCGATCTGGCATTTATGATTCTCGGCGCGCGGCGGGTCCCGTCATGAGTCCCACCAGGCGACTAAAGGGAATTGCCGCCGAGTAGCAGCACCTGAGCCCGCCGGCCTACGATAATGTGTCAGCGTGCGTGCGTGCGTACGTGCGCGTGTGCACTCTCGGGCGGTGGTAGTAGAATGGTACGACGACGGAGGCGAGTTTGTGGGGAGAGACAGTCTGCTGGCAACGGCCGCGGCTCTGTGAGGAAAATGTCCGTCACCACGCAGAGTTTATATATATATATATATATATATATATATATATATATATATATAAATATATATATATATATATTATATATATATATATAATATATCATTATTATTAGCAGTATATTACATATATATATATCATATATATATACATATCATATAACTATATACATATATACATATATACATATATACATATATACTATATACATATATACATATATACATATATACATATATACATATAAAATAAAACATAAAACATATATACATATATACATATATACAATATACAATATACATATATACATATTTAATTGCGATATAGAATGAATGCTGTTCTTTCTAGCAGACGTATATTACACATTACAAGTATATCAAATAATAGCACGTATCATGCAAACTATATAACATAGTAGAGGTCAGTGTGTGGATATAACATGCTTTTTAGTCACATCATTGTATTTAGTGATCTACCTCTACCTACACGCTGGGTTGGTGTGTTCCTGGATGTCGAAGGTGCAGTGGTATTTGTGGCCGTCCTTCGTGCTACTATACACGCCGCCAGCCTCGTACATAGTCGAGTGTGTGATTCACAAACACAACACGTCTCGCTCCCCGCCGTGAACACAGCTGCCTGGGGCCGCTGACCGGTCGGGCCGTAGGAGCGTCGTTTGGACTGACCACCTCGTTATAGCACTGAATAATCCGCAGTTATGCAAAGTACGGTTGAGTAAAAACGACGGGAAATTTCGAAAGAAACCTTAACAACGCCGTTGTTCGTGTTGAGTTCACGCCGACACACGTGTGGCCAACTAAATAGGTGTGTTCAGGGCGTAGCGGGCCGGGTTAGCAACTTCCGGTGTGGTCACGTAACGAGATCCTTGGATTACTTGGCGCGCTAGTAATTGTTTCATTTCATTTGTTGACTTTCCCCCGAGGACGGCGATCAAAATTCATTTGTAATCATTCATTAAATACCACAAAGTATCAAGTGCGACGTTTGTTTATTGATTCAAGGGAAGTGGATCAAATGAGGCCGGGGCGGGTTGCTTACGTGTCGCACTCGATACGGGAGATGGAAGGACCCGATACCCCCTTCATGGGCCCGACTGTAGCGGGTGTCGCGGCGGCTGACGCAGCAGGGTTAGGCTGTGGCGGGGAGTTTATTTGCTCAAGGGTCTTTATAGCTCGTGTCTGCTGCAAGATGAAACTGGTGTCTGTGCGAGCGTCAGTCAAGTGTGACCGTGACGAACAGATTTGTCTTTGATCGTCGCGCGACTCGCATCAATATTACATTCACCGACATCTATCTATCTCTGTCTCTGTGTCTCCCTCTCTGTTTCTCTCTCTGTTTCCCTCTCTGTTTCCCTCTCTGTTTCCCTCTCTGTTTCCCTCTCTGTTTCCCCCTCTGTTTCCCTCTCTGTTTCCCTCTCCGTTTCCCTCTCCGTTTCCCTCTCCGTTTCTCTCTCTAATTCTCTCTCTGTCTCCCTCCCTCTCTGTCTCCCTCT
>JAODUO010000637.1:222500-240000 GCA_025642075.2 Ridgeia piscesae
TGCAGTGCAGTGCAGTGCAGTGCAGTGCAGTGCAGTGCAGTGCAGTGCAGTGCAGTGCAGTGCAGTGCAGTGCAGTGCAAAGCAGTGCAAAGCAGTGCAAAGCAGTGCAAAGCAGTGCAAAGCAGTGCAGTGCAGTGCAGTGCAGTGCAGTGCAGTGCAGTGCAGTGCAGTGCAGTGCAGTGCAGTGCAGTGCAGTGCAGTGCAGTGCAGTGCAGTGCAGTGCAGTGCAGTGCAGTGCAGTGCAGTACACACAACACAACACAACACAACACAACACAACACAACACAACACAACACAACACAACACAACACAACACAACACAACACAACACAACACAACACAACACAACACAACACAATACAATCCCGCTTCACATACGGCCGTACTTTTGATACTGAAGCAGCGGTGAATAATATAAACAGTACAGCCAGTTTAGTTACAAATTATACAATCATTCAATTTAATTTAATATAATATACGTTATACGTACACACGCACAACACACACACACGCACACACACACAAACACACACACACACACACACACACACACACACACACACACACACACACACACACACACACACACACACACACACACACACACACACACACACACACACACACACACATATATATATATATATATATATATATATATATATATATATATATATATATATATATATATTTCACTTCGACCGAAAGCAAATCAATTCTCTGGTGATTACAACAAAATATATTTCCACCAATGTAGTAATATGTACTTGAAACACACACACATATAATAAATTTGGAAATAGTTTTTAAACGGGGCTAGCGAAAACCCGAATATCGTAGACAGATTTTAAATAAGTAGAATTACAACGACGCTGGTAATGCGTAATCAGTGGTCAACGGTCCAGACGGGGGGCGTGGTGGAGGTGTGACTGGTCCCGTCTGTCAGTGAGAGTGTGGAACGTACCCGCTGCACACAGTATCAAGTTACACCGTTATCTCGTCTTCGTAATACACGCGCCATTGTCCAGCGCACTGCATCAAATCCAATTTCACCAAACAACGAATTTGGCGCTATTCATCCGACGTGGGCGGCGTGACTGGCCTTTGACCGGGAGTCGGGATCAATCGTGACAGGCAGTAGACCGGTTAGTTACGCGGCCGTCACGACCAGGCCATACACTTGCCGGCGGTCGATGATCACGACGTAATTAAGTTTATATTGCTGCATAACTAGTCCCTCCTTGCCGCGTCGTCTGTCCATCCTGAAGACATGAGTCCACTACACTAACTATACTTGTCTCCCTTTACACATCGTCCTTCGTTTAATCAAACTATTAAGGCCATATTTCGGTAGGGTTAAATCTGACAATTTTTCCGGAGTTATAATATACATTTATAACTGCTATTTCGTTATGGTTCTATGTTTCAAATTTCGAAGTCTGACTTCAATATTTTGCTATGGCTCTATAATAGATTTCCAATCGTATGCTCTCGCTGTGGATCCACGCTGTTTCAAATCGTCAAGGCTCACAATCATTGTGGTTGGATGATGTCACCAGTCGTTGTGACTCTACAATGTTGGTTCTATTAGTTTACATCCAGTCGTTTACGTCTGATTTTATCTTCTTCGCCAATCACGTCCTGTACCCGGCAGTCAACTGTCATTTGATTTCCTCTCCCTTCCCCGTGGCTGACGGCACTGGGAGCTGTCCCACAGAGCCTGTGTTCTACTTGTCTGTGTGTTCCTTTGCTGACGTCATGCGATGATTTATGACGTGCCGCTGTGCGAGTACTCGAGGTCCCACGACGGACGCACCCGGAAATGCTAAACTAACCATCGCTACCGCGGCCGCCGACACGTTTGAACTGAGCTGCCGGCGAGACTTTCAACAATGGCGGTCTCGCTCCCGTCTCGCTCCCGCCGGACACAGGATGACCGGCGTTACCACACCGCCGGGTCTCGCGGGAACAGCCCGGCCGGTGTGACGTGACGGGCATTGTCCGGCGACTTCAAAGGGCGCTACTATACACTTAGGATGACGGCGACACTCGCGCCGCTTGCTGTGTCAGTCGACGCCGCTGATACGGCACTAGGACACCCGCCACACGACTCCACACGACCCGCCACACGACTCTACACGACTCTTCTTGACGGGTCAATACAGCATCAAACTCTGTCGCTGCGTCGTGGAACGATCTGCGTCATTGTGTGTTCTCATCCGTGGTCGATCTTGTCAGTTCAAACACAGATGGTCACTGTTTGTCCGCTCTTTCGTTAGTCCTCTGTCCACAGCCGGCTCTGTCCATCTCATGTCCTCCCCTGGTCTGTTCACGTCCGTCCTCACAAAATCCTTCCATCTTAACTGTTCACGTCCGTCCTCACAAAATCCTTCCACCTCAACTGTTCACGTCCGTCCTCACAAAGTCCTCCCACCTCAACTGTTCACGTCCGTCCTCACAAAGTCCTTCCACCTCAACTGTTCACGTCCGTCCTCACAAAATCCTTCCACCTCAACTGTTCACGTCCGTCCTCACAAAGTCCTTCCACCTCAACTGTTCACGTCCGTCCTCACAAAGTCCTTCCACCTCAACTGTTCACGTCCGTCCTCACAAAGTCCTTCCACCTCAACTGTTCACGTCCGTCCTCACAAAATCCTTCCACCTCAACTGTTCACGTCCGTCCTCACAAAGTCCTTCCACCTCAACTGTTCACGTCCGTCCTCACAAAGTCCTTCCACCTCAACTGTTCACGTCCGTCCTCACAAAATCCTTCCACCTCAACTGTTCACGTCCGTCCTCACAAAGTCCTCCCACCTCAACTGTTCACGTCCGTCCTCACAAAGTCCTTCCACCTCAACTGTTCACGTCCGTCCTCACAAAGTCCTTCCACCTCAACTGTTCACGTCCGTCCTCACAAAGTCCTCCCACCTCAACTGTTCACAATTTGGAATACAACGCCTTGTGACACGCCACCTGCGCTGATATACAAAATGCTACTATGTTTGGCTGACAACTTTTCTAACTAATATACTATTACTATAACTACAATTACAACTGCAACTACACATATACTTACAAGTACAACTACAAATATACTTACAACTACAACTACATATATACTTACAACTACACAAACACTGATAACTACAACTACACACACACTTACAACTACAACTACACGTACACTACACAACCAATGATCATAACAATAACCTGATCGTAGGTCTGCTGACGGCGGCGACGCCATGCATCAAGGCGATCTGTCCGAGTGAAGGTTGGACGACCGGCGGCACCACGGTCATAATCATCGGCGACAACTTCTTCGACGGGCTCCAGGTCGTCTTCGGCACGATGCTGGTGTGGAGTGAGGTGGGTGCCTGGCTAACAGCAAGTGTTTGTTCTGAAGCAACGGTGTGACGTCACTGCGTAGTCGAGGCGTTGCGGCGAATGCTGGGAACTTATACAGCCTTCATTGACTATTTTAATACGTAAATTTTCGGAAGTTTTGTATAAATAAAATGCCAATATACCATTATGTAAGTTAAATGCAATACATTCAAATTAATCGTCATAGTTAAATCTTTATTTCTGGTGGTATACCTGCCACCACAAACTGTAAACGCCTGTATTTGAGAGATCAGTCAACCGTCCATTGAAATATGTTATAAATAATGTAACATTACATTGAGAAAATAACTTAGTGATTATATTTTACGTCTGCATCAAATGACACTATACATGATTAATGCTATAAATGTTATCGTGAATTCATATGTGCTGTTCACTCCACCTGTCTTACCTACCTGTTCACTCCATCTGTCTTACCTGGCTGTTCACTCCACCTGTCTTACCTGGCTGTTCACTCCACTTATCTTACCTGGCTGTTCACTCCATCTGTCTTACCTGGCTGTTCACTCCACTTATCTTACCTGGCTGTTCACTCCACTTATTGTACCTGGCTTTTCACTCCACTTATTGTACCTGGCTGTTCACTCCATCTGTCTTACCTGGCTGTTCACTCCACTTATCTTACCTGACTGTTCACTCCATCTGTCTTACCTGTCTGTTCACTCCACCTGTCTTATCTGGCTGTTCACACCACCTGTGTGTGTCTTACCTGGTTGTTCACTCCACCTGTCTTACCTGGCTGTTCACACCACCTGTCTTACCTGTCTGTTCACTCCACCTGTCTTACCTGGCTGTTCACACCACCTGTCTTACCTGTCTGTTCACTCCACCAGTGTTACCTGTCTGTTCACTCCACCTGTTTTACCTGTCTGTTCACTCCACCTGTCTTACCTGTCTGTTCACTCCAACTGTCTTACCTGTCTGTTCACTCCACCTGTCTTACCTGTCTGTTCACCCCACCTGTCTTACCTGTCTGTTCACTCCACCTGTCTTACCTGTCTGTTCACTCCACCTGTCTTACCTGTATGTTCACTCCACCTGTCTTACCTGTCTGTTCACTCCACCTGTCTTACCTGTATGTTCACTCCACCTGTCTTACCTGTCTGTTCACTCCACCTGTCTTACCTGTCTGCTCACTCCACCTCCCTTACCTGTCTGTTCACTCCACCTGTCTTACCTGTCTGTTCACTCCACCTGTCTTACCTGTCTGTTCACTCCAACTGTCTTACCTGTCTGTTCACTCCACCTGTCTTACCTGTCTGTTCACCCCACCTGTCTTACCTGTCTGTTCACTCCACCTGTCTTACCTGTCTGTTCACTCCACCTCTCTTACCTGTATGTTCACTCCACCTGTCTTACCTGTCTGTTCACTCCACCTGTCTTACCTGGCTGTTCACTCCACCTGTCTTACCTGGCTGTTCACTCCACCTGTCTTACCTGGCTGTTAACTCCACCTGTCTTGTTTCAGCTGCTGACGCCCCACGCGATCCGAGTGCAGACGCCGCCGAGACACATCCCTGGCGTGGTCGAGGTGACTCTCTCCTACAAGTCGAAACAGTTCTGCAAGGGCGCGCCTGGCCGCTTCGTCTACACGGGTAGGTGCTTAGGTGGCCAAGGCGGGACACGGGGTCGCTAGTCCCACGGTGATACGTGTTACCGTAATATCTACCCCGTAGGGGGTAACGTAGCTCGGTCCCATCCACCCTCTTGCAATACTTCTACACCATCTTCACCCGTTTTTCTACCCACTCGTCGATGCGTCTTGGAGGGGTCCCTGTATCTTCCGTATCTGAATTTCTCTCGTCCACTTCGGTTTAGTTTCAGCCGTTCTTAACACACGTTGGCCAGTTTTGATAAGTTTGTGTTTAATTATATCACCATAGACCATACTCTTATATATATATATATATATATATATATATATATATATATATATATATATATATATATATATATATATATAAAAATCAAATTATAGTTTACTAATGGTATAATTTAAACGTTCTGGATAACATAATAACTATAAGGTTTTTATTGTGTCCGATTTCTTGCAGCGCTAACGGAACCAACAATAGACTATGGCTTCCAAAGACTTACGAAACTTGTGCCAAGACACCCCGGAGACCCCGACCGGTTACCCAAGGTGAGTGTAGCACGCACGCACGTACATACGCACGCACGCACGCACGCACACACGCACACACAGGATCATATGAAAAATGAAAACTACACCAATTATATAGTTGTTGCCTAGCTACTGAGCAGTCATTTACATGTACAAAATATCGCGTTGATATCGAGAAGAGCGTAATGGGAATATTAATCTTAATTTGGTCGTTTTTGTTATATTTTACATACGGTAGAGCACCTGAATAATTATAATTGGATCTGGCGCTATATTAAATGAATACATTATTATTATTACCATAACAAAAACCAGTCAGTTCACATGTCTCACTTAGAGATGTATCGGGTTTTGCAGAACGGTGGCCCTTTCAGTGTACACTGTATAATTAGAGACACTGTGTGTTGACGGTGTCTGGTGCTGACGGTGTCTGACGTGTTGACGGTGTCAGAAGTGACGTGTTGACGTCGTCTGTCATGTTAACGGTGTCTGACGTGTTGACGGTGTCTGAAGTGACGTGTTGACGTCGTCTGTCATGTTAACGGTGTCTGACGTGTTGACGGTGTCTGAAGTGACGTGTTGACGTCGTCTGCCATGTTGACGGTGTCTGACGTGTTGACGGTGTTTGACGTGTTGACGGTGGCTTAAGTGACGAGTTGACGGTGTCTGACGTGTTGATGGTGTCTGAAGTGACGTGTTAACGGAGTCTGCCATGTTGACGGAGTCTGCCATGTTGACGGAGTCTGCCATGTTGACGGAGTCTGCCATGTTGACGGTGTCTGCCATGTTGACGGAGTCTGCCATGTTGACGGAGTCTGACGTGTCGTGTTCTGTCTGTTGCAGGAGATCGTCTTGAAGCGAGCGGCCGACCTGGCCGAGGCGCTCTACAGCATGCCCCGGAACCCGAACCAGCTCTCCCTTCCGCCGCCCCGCTCTCCCGCCATCAACAACACGACGAGCTTCAACAGCTACACTGGTCAACTAGCGGTCAGCGTACAGGACGCCACCAACGGACAGTGGGACGAAGGTTGGTCACATCGCTACCCGGCATTCAGCTTCTAGTCGCGCGCACGGCGTGCCTCAGAGAAGGCGACCCGCCGTCACAGCGCCGGTGCAACGGATTCACGAGCTATACCGTGTGCACCGCCTCGAAGGAGATTGCCAAACGCCCTTCCAGTGGCGCCACGCGTCTTACACGTGACCGGACGTGACGCGAGCAGCGCGAATAAGAGGCTACAGACATGCGCGTAGCGAATGAACACGGCAGGTTGCAATGGACAGAATATGTTTATAGAAAAGTTCATAGTAGGGAGGATTCAACGAGGAAATGTATTAATTCTTGTAGTCGTCACGGGAAGGTGCATGCGGAGTTAATTTGGCAAGTGTCGTCTGCATCGACCCGGGCCTGCAGACGGCGATAGTGGAGGACCGTATCTATGTGCGACGCCGTATCGTCAGGATCAGGACGCCGGGCAGACTTCAGCTGTTATTTGGCGACTCCAACAGATCCTAATATTGATTCACAGTTGACTGACGCGGATTGAGAACGACTAGATTAATTCAGCAGCGCGGTGCGGCCGTACACCCGGCCTATCGCACTTCCCGCTCGCTTTCAATTACCGCTCCTGAATTCCTTTTCCATTATTTACCACCAAATTCGAACGAGGCCGCGCATTGACGCAAACGGACTGTCTCCGTTGGAAGTCTTGCTTTATCTCCGGCCCGCTCAAGCCACCGCGTCCAGCGGCGACCACCCACGTGGGGGTCGTCGGTCTGACGTCACGCGCGATGGTCAACTCTGATCTCAGCTACCTCAAGCAGTGGACAATAAGATGAAGGTCACGTGCTGCTGGGGGCGGTCATGCGTGTCGAAGCGCGATTCTAGTCATTGCGAAACATGTACAGTCAATTATTCTCGTACAGCGTTTCGTACGTTCATCTCGTACAGAGCCTTGTACAGTCGGTCTGTACGACTTCGTATACACTCCAATCACGTGCAGCGCGACTTCTGTACACGATGTTCTGTACGCGATGCTCAGACGCATATTCGTATCTTCTTAATTAATTTGTAACATGCTCTGTTGTTGAACGTATACATAAGATATTATTAAGTATTAGTAATGGTTATACGCCGATATGACGCATTAACCATGCGATATATATGTATGTATATGTATACATTATATATATATATATATATATATATATATATATATATATAATATATATATATATAATATATATATATATATATATATATATATATATATATATATATATATATATATATATATATATATGCATATGCGTACGTATACGTATACGTATACGTATATCATGTTTACCTATACGTATAATGTATATGTATACGTATAATGTATATGAATGTATGTAAGATGGTTTCTCCACTTTTAACTTTCAAAATCAACCTGGCTTCTGACGGCAGCATTCGTTTGCCCTCACGAATCATCAACCATACATTATTGTATTTTTACTCCGGCTTACTGTTGTTTGAGCTGTTTCTGTCGCTCAGACGTCTGTCGTCGGTAACTCTCTCACCTCGACGGCTCTAGAAAATGCCGTCAGAACCAGTCGTGTTGTTCGTCTCCTGTAATTTTGTCGATGTCACATTGTTTGAACTTCTTCTCTTTTATATAGATATTTCAATAAACGGCGTGAACAGCACTTTGTTTCAGATTCCTTCTTTGGCTATATGTGTCGCCACACAGCGGTCACCGGTGGAACTAGTCAACTGTCGCGTTGACGTCACCCGGACATCGGGTGTTCTCCGCTAAACAGTTGACTGGGATCCACTTACGTGTCTCTGTTTTGTTGTAACCGACCACGTGCTTGTTGTACACACAATTCACCAGGGGGCGCTGCTGTGCTACTGTGCGAGTAAAATCCGATAAAATCGAGACGATTTCGACCTGCAAACGTGTTAATATAAACACTTCTGTGATAGCGTCGAAATTACGATAAAAGAACGCTTGAAGCGGCCCAGTCGACGACAGAACGTAAACAAAATTAGTAAAATTTGCTGAACTTCTCCGTTCGAAATGAAATGAAATGCTGCTCACGCCGAACCCAGCCAATCAATGCACGCGATGTTCTTTCTCTGAATTGCGACTAAATTTGCGAAATTTCTGTCGTCGCTAGGTTACGCACGCGCCCCCGTCTCGAGCGTGTCTCCGCGCGGCTACGGCTCAACGGGCAGCACACCGCACAGTAGCAACGGCAGCACGTACGGCGGCCCCCTTGCCCCCTACTGCGGCACCACCGGCCCCCTCGGAGCCATGGCGATGTCGCTTCACACCCCCGAGTACCTCGCGGCGCCTTCCAGTGAGCATCTCCTTCCCTCCGTTAAGTCGGAGATCTTCTAGTGACCTCGGTTAAGTCGAAGATCTTCTAGTAGCATCGGTTAAGTTGGAGACCTTCTAGTTGCATCGGTTAAGTTGGAGACCTTCTAGTAACATTGGTCAAGTCGCAGATCTTCTAATTCCCTGTTACGTCGAATATATCCCAGTAACCTCAATTAAGTCGGAAATGTTCTAGTTCTCTCAATTTAGTCGGAGATCTTCGGCCGACGAGGTATTGTGCAGGATGCAACGGAATTTCCGGTCGACACTTGTCCGTGCACTGACCACGTGCAAAGTAAAGGCCAACGAAAATGAGACAGAGTTCCCGTGTTAAAATTACGGAACCTGTCCAAATATTCTACGAGATTATATATATATATATATATATATATATATATATATATATATATATATATATATATATATATATATATATATAATACGTAAATCACGTGACAATACGTAATGTAAATCATTTGGGCATAGCAGTTGTGTTCGCGAACGTCCGTTTAAAATATGCAAGTATTATAAATGATAGTAATGGTATAACAATCTGAATATGACAGATAATCTCTCTTCCTGCGTCACACGCAGTCACGTTGTCGCGCGGAGACATCCGTTGTGTCCTCACGTGAGCAAATATATACGGTACTAACATCAAGAACAAAGTAGTAATTTCGTTATATGTATACATGTACTCTATATATATGTATATATATATATATATATATATATATATATATATATATATATATATATATATATATATATATATATATATATATATATATATATACTAAAAACACAATTCATAACGGCTATGCCGTTCATAAGTGTTGTGCCAACATCGAACCATAAATATAAGTTTGAAATCATCGTTAAATATTTAAAGTATTGTCTCAGTTCTAAGCATCGTGGCTTTACTCATAAAACACTTGCCACGACATCTGTGACTCCATCGATCTGCTCAGAAACAGCTCACAGTATGCTGGATGCAAGACACGTAATAGACAAGACATGCCTCTCCCAGACATTCACCTACTTTATATTATAATAATACACTATTTGTAACACCGCACACACGCACACACGCATACCCAGTTACCCACACGCATACCCAGTTACCCACACGCAAGCACAAACGCATGGATACACGCGCGCGCATACACACACTTTAATTTTAGCAGTATTAATTATTTATACACTATTCCCTTTGTTAGTATTATAGAAACACAGCCGAATGATCATACTAATCCAGCATTAATCACGTAGCAGGCGTTAATCAAACTCACTTTAACTCGTAGAATTGTCGATAGTCTTGACAAGGTTTAGCGTACGTTCTGGCAATTATGCAAAACATTATGAAGCATTCCTGGTGAAATATTCTGTACTCGTCAGGATAATGTACATATTGCTCAACATAATTCTTAATATTGCAAACACTACGCTACATGTGATTTTCTAAACTGTGTCACGGTACATAAATTGTAAGCTATTTGTGCTGTGCGTTTATTAAACCGAGTCGGTCACCGCTGCGTCAACTCTGTAGCGACGTATCTATTGGCGGTGTACCGCAGTACATGAGTTTCACTGCAACGGGTTAGCATGTTTACCATTTTCACACCAACGCCTGTACTATTGCACGATCGATATTCTGCCGGAATTCACTGAACATATTTAAAATATTCCAAACACATGGTGAATTATTTAGACCTGAAACACAAAAACAACAAAAAAGCCGGGCAAATGCACATTTCGCAGTTTCGCCAATAACGCTACTGACAATTGAGTGAAATTTTAAAGATAGGTGTTGGCAAATTGCTTGTTGTTATTTGAACTGGTTATTCGACCCGCGTCATTGGCGCGTCGATGACGCGTCGATGACGCGTTGATGACGCGTTTCTGAGCATGTCCTTATGTTACGTTGTGCTTCTGTTCCTTTCCGTACAGTTATGCCCTCTCATTCGCCCTCGCTAGCCCCCACACATAGCTCCATCGTACCGGCGACGCAGGCGCCGACCGGATGTGGTCAGGGTTACGTCACCTACTCTCCCGTCGTCAACGCCGCCGTCAAGCAGAAGAGTGCGTTCGCGCCCGTGATGCGCCCGACCGGAAGTCCACCTATCGCGGCAGTGCCCGGGCTCGCCGCCGCAGGGTGGGCGCATCCGATCTTCAACGTCACAACCAACTTCAACATTGCCTACTGAACTGTCACTATACGTGTAGTCGCCGGGTAGTGGCGCGCCGATCTGACGATTCCGGAAATAGATGGCGCTAGCAGGAAGTGACGTTGTATCCGGAGGTAGCATGAGACAAAACCTGTGTCACCTGAGTGGATATTCTATTGGCGGTAGTCGATTACACCCAAAGCAGAGCATCAGCTGGTCAAATGTGAATCACATAGGCATTGCCTTAAATTCGCCCGCAGCCACGCGGAGTAGTTTTATCAAACTGTTTAGTTGGTTGTGTCAATTATTTAGCGACGCTTGACAACCAGAATTTGCGTATGATCGAGAAATATTTTCGCAGTATGAATTAAACATATTCTTTGCCTACCCAAAAATAATTAAAAACACTATTGTATTGTGATGAAATTATTCGGAAACTCGAGAAACGAGTTGATTAGCATATTCACCAGAACTGACCATGTCCAGCGAGACATTACATGAAGTGATGTGGGTCACAGGAAAAGGCCGACAACTGCTCCAAGGGTCATTGTCTCAAAGTCGGTATACTACACCACGTGACTGCATTATTGTCATTGACGCCAGAGTTCGACAACAAAGTCAGGCGCAGTCTAGAGACGAGCGCGTGGACACGCATCGGTGACCGGACTCATGTGACGTCACTGGACGCTTTCACGATGTGTGTGACGTCACTGGACACTCTCGCGGCCTGCGTCCACAGATCTCGTTTATTTGCAGTTTTCTGGTGTTTAGTTGTTTTGTGTTTACATGATTTTCATTTGCAAACGCAGCTGTTTCGCTACATTTTATAACAACTCTTTCGCATTGCGGCTTTTTCTGCTGCACGAATCACGCTCACTGATTATGACGTAATCTGACGTCACAATCGACGTACAAATGTTATAGGCGTGCGAAAACAGCTGACCTGGGCCAATTGAGACTTATCGCACTGAAACTCATGTGAACACAAAACCCGGCAGGCTACACACAGGGTATTTAACTTATAGCACAAATATGGATGTTTTCTTATATCAATCTAACTTTCACTTTCAATTTGTTGCCATCTCTTTATGGTGCGAACTCTTAGAATGTGACCCATGTGTATATAATACGAACGCTGCATTGTTCATAGATTTCTTGACGCGTGAATGTGGTAACTGGCCGATATTTCCAGTTGGATCACGCTGCAAATCGTGTGTTGCATGTATTGCTGACATTTGTATTTATTGTTCTTTCCATGACGTCAGCTGTTCTTTACATGACGTCACAAACCGGGTATTTGAGCTGCCAATTTGGGTGTGATGAAAACATTCCAACTGCGATTGACTTCCAACTACATCATAATTGAATATCAGTTATTGTTCTATTGTAATTAACTGCATTTCTCATTGGCGACATAGAAGTCGTTGTGTCTTCGTTACGCCTGTACTATATTACTCTATTACACTCGCGTAATGCTTATGGAGCGTCGTTACCATATCGTCGTTATGCCGTTTTATTCTATCATTACATTCGTAACCATTGCCAAAGCTCACACACAATACCATTACGTCATACGTTGTTTTATTTACTACGAAATTACACCGATTTCCAATGTAATGCATTGTATTTGATTCAAAACGAAGCATGATGCGATGTTACATATAAATCTATTCCTTCAGAATCCAGGCTGTGTCATTCAGTTAACTTGATATTCATTTCGACTGTTTATTTAACAACCCATGAGATCAACATTACGTGTGAGCGCATGCGGAAGTACAATCTACCTTGACACAATGGTGACAATAGGGGTATGCGACTTAATGACGTAACACGTCGAAACATATGACGTAACATCGTCGAGACGTATGACGTAATGTTTGTTTGTGTACAGATTGTAAGTTGAAAGTGTATCCAGCTGTTTAAAGAAAGCATATTCCATGAATTGACTGTACAGTTACTATGAATTTGGTGTATTTTATAATGTTTGAATTGATAAATATTAATTTGTTGTATGAATCGGGTTTAATACAAGTGCAATATACGTGCATTGAGCGCCAACGAGCCACTGGGTAGCCACTGGTCAGTCAGGTTCGGCTCGACTGGATGTCGTCTACGGTACAACTGTCTTATAGTTCTTGACACATTACACATCGCTGTACCACAGAACTGACACAAACGGACGTTACTTGTAAAATACCTCATTTATTGTTACTAATGCACTGATTATGAACGATTATTAATAAATACATGTCATGAAATTATCACACATCGTGTGCGGTTTTTGTCGGTCGGTCGGTCGGTCGGTCGGTCGGTCGGTCGGTCGGTCGGTCGGTCGGTCGGTCGGTCGGTCGGTCGGTCGGTCGGTCGGTCGGTCGGTCGGTCGGTCGGTCGGTCGGTCGGTCGGTCGGTCGGTCGGTCGGTCGGTCGGTCGGTCGGTCGGTCGGTCGGTCGGTCGGTCGGTCGGTCGGTCGGTCGGTCGGTCGGTCGGTCGGTCGGTCGGTCGGTCGTTTCGTCGGTCGGTCTCGGTCGGTCGGTCGGTCTCGTCGGTCGGTCGGTCGGTCGGTCGGTCGGTCGGTCGGTCGGTCGGTCGGTCGGTCGGTCGGTCGGTCGGTCGGTCGGTCGGTCGGTCGGTCGGTCGGTCGGTCGGTCGGTCGGTCGGTCGGTCGGTCGGTCGGTCGGGGTCGGTCGGTCGGTCGGTCGGTCGGTCGGTCGGTCGGGTGGTTCTGGTCGGTCGGTCGGTCGGTCGGTCGGTCGGTCGGTCGGTCGGTCGGTCGGTCGGTCGGTCGGTCGGTCGGTCGGTCGGTCGGTAGAGATAATGTCGACTTACGTCTGAGCAATCGCCGAACAGATGAAGTGGGAGATAGCAACGATTTTGCTTCCATCTCCGAGTGCTCTAGGCAGGCACTATCGCGGGCATGACGCGGCGATGCTCTGTATTTGCTAGGCCAACGAAGCAGATGTTTATGGCAACACCGGGCAAGACAGACTCGTCTCTATTCCATATATCTCAGTCTTGCAACAGTTACAAGAAAACACTTTTGAGCAAATATGTAAGACGTTGTCGTAGAATTTGTGTATTTTTGATTAAGAAAGTGACCGTTTGATTGTTTATTGTACAAGTGGCAAATTAACACGTCTAATTATCAATATAGTCTGATATCGGTTTCGAGCTACAATGCTACTGTTGACTCGTGGGAAGTACGACGTCACGAGCTGTTTATTGAGTGCGGGTAGTTCCTGTTTGGTCTGTAGCGTTGCAGAAGGTGAGCAATGTTTCAACAAACTGAACTGATTATCGAATGACGATGGTGAAATTCTGAGACACTTCATTGTTTCTATCTAACGATTTTTCATGGAAGCCCTTTTTCTATCAACGATTTTCTGAATAAGAGGCGCTTTACATATTATTTTGTTCATCAATTTCCTCACATTTACTAATGTGTATTGCGAAGGTTATTGCGATGATTAAATAAAAGTTAAATACATTTTGTAAATTTTTCTTACAGGTATTATCAGCTGTATGCATATCTCAGAGCGGTTAACGATTAGCCCGTGTGTGCATGCGTACTGTGTGTGTGTGACTGAGCGCGTGTGTGCATGCATGAATTGTAAACAAATTGTATGAACAGTTTATTACTTTTTTGACGTTTGTTGGGTGAAAGACATATACTTATTAATATATATACAAGTAAATTTTTATATATATATATATATATATATATATATATATATATATATATATGTATGTATTTATATATATATATATATATATATATATATATATATATATATATATATATATATATGTATGTTTATATATGTATATATATATATATATATATATATATATATATATATATATATATATATTTATATTTATATATATATTATATATATATATATATAATATATATATATATATATATATATATATATATATATATATATATCAGGAAGCTTCCCGGTGAGATGGTAATCTACGGCATGAGTTGGCTCCATCTCGCGGTAGAGGTCGGTAAGTTATCGGAGATCATACTGCGTGCGTGAATGCGTGTGTGTGTGTGTGTGTGTGTGTGTGTGTGTGTGTGTGTGTGTGTGTGTGTGTGTGTGTGTGTGTGTGTGTGTGTGTGTGTGTGTGTGTGTGTGTGTGTGTGTGTGTGTGTGTGTGTGTGTGTGTGTGTGTGTGTGTGTGTGTGTGTGTGTGTGTGTGTGTGTGTGTGTGTGTATGAAAAACGAACGCAAAACAACAGTAGACGAGTGCCACGTATTTTACTGACTAAAGATACAGGTGAATAATGACGACTTGCGGGAGATGACCAACCAGGAAGCCAAGTGTCTGAGCTTACGGGTGTTTAACAGTATTATAATCAATTTGAAAGTATTAAAACTAGAACAAAATGTAAACGTTTTTACCAAGAGACGCTAGTTGCACTATGCTATGTCACCATGCTTATTTATTAGTTTTTTAATTCATTGATTTTCGTACGTATTTATCTTCATGTGTATACCGCATAACTGTCAGTTATTTATTATAAATGTAATTTTATTTTATATTTTAATATGTCAGTATACCACCTTTGATCAGTTTAGTTTTGTGTCACCATATGCCAGATTGACTGCCAAGAGTTTACAGCCCAAACATGTCGTGAGTAATATAGTTATACTTTATATATATATATATATATATATATATATATATATATATATATATATATATATATATATATATTATAACATTATTAGTAGTAGTAGTACAACATACAATGGGACAGACTGGTATAATCACATTCTTTAAATAAAAGTATATTGAAATCATGTTTAATTATACAAGTCTTTGTAAATATAACATAAAAACGCCATATTAATTATGCCATTATATACACTAATAAATTACATTGTAAAATAACACACCTTTTTCAGATTAATTGATTAATTAATAAGTAATGCAATCACCCTATATATAACAAACATTTCGCTATTCATTATACTATAAATAGTACACGTTTAATTAAGACATTCAATAATAGAACATAACTCACGTTACACACAAAAACAACACACACGTGTGTGTGTGTTTGTGTGTGTGTGTGTGTGTGTGTGTGTGTGTGTGTGTGTCTGCGCGTGTGTTGTGCTGATTTAACGTGTTGATATGAACGAAAATTATGATGTGTATACTATATTGTCATATATATATATATATATATATATATATATATATATATATATATATATATATATATATTAAATCACCAATGTATAATGCCTAGCTCGCACTGCGGTCATGAATTTGTTACAACGGTTTCTACCGATATTACGCGTGATAGAAACATAGAGATTATATCAACGAATAACACGCGAGTATAGCGATTGCTTGCGGACATTCATCATGCATGTGTGTGTGTGTGTGTGTGTGTGTGTGTGTGTGTGTGTGTGTGTGTGGGGTGTGTGTGTGTGGGGTGTGTGTGTGTGTGTGTGTGTGTGTGTGTGTGTGTGTGTGGGTGTGTGTGTGCTGTGTGCGTGTGCTGTGTGCGTGCGTGCGTGTGTGCGTGTGTGCGTGCGTGTGTGCGTGCGTGCGTGCTGCGTGTGCGTGTGCGTGTGCGTGTGCGTGTGCGTGTGCGTGTGCGTGTGCGTGTGCGTGTGCGTGTGCGTGTGCGTGTGCGTGTGCGTGTGCGTGTGCGTGTGCGTGTGCGTGTGCGTGCGTATTCGAATAACAAGGAACGACAAAAACAACATAAAAGTTATTATGTATTTTAAAAGTTTTTTTATATATTAATTTCACAAATATTCTTCGTCATCTTCCCCTTGCAAAATTGTGCTGGTTAGAGGCGGCGGTGGCAGGCTGGTGGCAGGCTGGTGGCAGGCTGGTGGCAGGCTGGTGGCAGGCTGATGGAGATGGGCGCGAGAGACATTCTTCTTCATCCCTAAAACAATTAACTAACCTTTAAATACAGTTAATAAAAATAAATTATTATATTGTTGTCAGAAGTACAACATACAGTCGGCAGCCGGTATGATCACATTAGCTTAAGCGTTCTTCGGCTGGCTGGGCTTTCTGTGGCGGGGCCCGGTCCCTCGTGTCGGGCGGGCGGGGGGCGGTTTTTCCTTCGTGGCCCCGGGCGGCGCGGGCCGGGCTGGCGGCTCTGGCGTGTGCGGCCGGGGGGGCGGTTGCGTGGGGCGGGGTGGGGGCGGGGGGCGGGGCGGGGGCGGGGGGCGGGGCCCCGCGCGGCGGGGCCGGCGCGGTCCTTCGCGCCGGGATCAAATCGGGAACGACAAAAACAACATAAAAGTTATTATGTATTTTAAAAGTTTTTTTATATATTAATTTCACAAATATTCTTCGTCATCTTCCCCTTCCAAAATTGTGCTGGTTAGAGGCAGGCTGGTGGCAGGCTGGTGGCAGGCTGGTGGCAGGCTGGTGGCAGGCTGGTGGCAGGCTGGT
>JAODUO010000637.1:255000-257500 GCA_025642075.2 Ridgeia piscesae
GAATGCTCGCTAATGATATCTAGTGGCTAATTGGGAGAACGGAAGTGACCAGTTGTAAATGGCAGATGAAATATGACGTCGGACAGTTGTGTGCCGGACACAGACAATCGGACACAGATGTGACAATGTGAGAACAAATTACTTGAGCGTGATTTGCGTCAGACGTGGTCAAGTTGATTGGTGGCTACCAGAGATGATCTCCGCTGTCGTCACTGTCGGACAGCGGCCAGTGTGTGGACTGTGGACGGTAATTAATGACCACTTTAATAGGATGCACTCGTGGACATCGAGTAGCCGGACGTTGAACTACACATACAAACTTTACCGGAAGTGAAGAAGACTATAGCATTTATAAAGACGCACTTAATCAAGCTACAGCTGAAATTAGAAATTCAAAGAGAAGCTACAAACCAAAAATTAGTTTTAATATAAAACATGACAGCAAGAGTTGTTATGCGTATGTTCAAAGTAAACAGAAAGTTCAGGATAAGGTCGGTCCTCTAGAAGGTAGTGATGAAACATAATAACAGAGGGATTCTTAATGGCAGAAAACCTAAATGAGTACTTTAGTTCGGTGTTTACCAGGGAAGATTTAGTATATTACCAGTACTTGAGACTAAGTTCAAAGGGGAAGAGAGTTTGACTATTTAGGACAACTAATTGTAACCCCAACAATGGTAGCTATGAAAATAAGAGATATGAAGGATAATAAATCACCTGGAGTGGAGGGGATTCCTCCCAAATTACTTTTGGGAAAAATTGTAAACAAATCAGCATACCGCTGCAACAGTGTTCAATTTGTCATTAGAGGAGGGAATAGTTCCTTAGAATGGAAAGAAGCAAACATTATA
The DNA here is from genome assembly GCA_025642075.2 of Ridgeia piscesae. Taxonomy (NCBI): domain Eukaryota; kingdom Metazoa; phylum Annelida; class Polychaeta; order Sabellida; family Siboglinidae; genus Ridgeia; species Ridgeia piscesae. The sequence goes on from JAODUO010000637.1 coordinate 255,852, forward strand.
CCATTTTTTAAAAAAAAGGTTCGAGAAACAAGTCAGAGAACTATAGCCCAGTGAGTTTAACATCGGTGATTTGCAAACTATGAAAGACTAATTAAAGATCACCTGGTTGATTTTCTTTTTAAAAATAAATTGATAAACCATCTCAACATGGGTTTTTAAAAGCGAGGTCATCTTAACAAATATGTTATTTTTTTTGGAAGATGTCACAAAGTGGCTAGATGAGGGATCACCAGTAGATATAATCTACTTAGATTTTAAAAAGCCTTTGACACCAAAGACTACTACTTAAACTAAGGCCCATGGCATAGGAAATGGAATGATCAACTGGATAGAAAAATGGGTTATTGATAGAAGACAAAGAGTATAGTTGATGGGGAGGTTTCAAACTGGAAAGGGTTTTGAGTGGATACCACAGGGATCAGTACTGGGACCTATTTTATTCTTAATATATATCAATGATTTGGATGATGACATAAAAGCAAGGTGTTGAAGTTTGCAGACGACACAAAAGTGTTTAGAAAATTAAAAGTGATGCAGATAGACAGCATTTACAAGATGATCTTAATAAGTTGATAGAATGGTCTGAGAAGTGGCAAATGCTGTTTAATTTTGGAAAGTGTAAGTGCCTTCACACAGGACATGGGAATGAAGATGCACAATATACAATGGGTGATACTGTACTAAATACTACCAAAGGAAAAGGACTTAGGGTTAACTATAGTGCACATGAAGGTATCAGAGCAGTGTGGAATTGCAGCAGCAAAGGGAACCAAATTCTTGGATTAATTAGGCGAAATATAGTGTACAAAGAAAAAGAACTAATAATACCGCTGTATAAAACAATAGTTTGGCTATTAGAATATTGTATACAATCATGGAGGCCATATCGCAAGAAGGATATTGATATGCTAGAAAGAGTACAAAGGAGACAACCAAAATGATACCAAAACTCAGGAATATTAGTTATGAAATGCGTCTAAAAGAATGTGGTTTAACAACATTAGAAACCAGAAGATTGAGAGGAGATCAGATTGAGGTGTTTAAAATATTGAATGGATATGAAAATATTGACAGAAATATTTTTTTCACAGTCAAGGAAGAGAGAAGGACTAGAGGACATGGAGCTACATTAGCAAAGAAGCAGTGTAGACTAGATATTAGAAAATTTCCCTTTTCACAAAGAACAGTAAACGAATGGAACAGATTATCAGCTGATTGTGTAGGTGCTAGTAGTGTTAATATATTTTAAAATAAAATCGACAATACCTAAGACGGCGGGGTTATTTTGATAGATAGGTTGGACTCTCGATAAGCCAAATGGCTTCCTAGTCCACCTGCCATCTAGAGTTGAATCTCTAGGTGGCAATCTTGTCTTTTTCTACGGAAACATTCGTTCAGCTAGCTATGTATCTGCAAGTCAGCGTAATAAGTCGTTTCGCGCATTATGTCCGACCAAGACAGAAGGCATTACAATGTTATGTAAAAGTCTATCATTACAACCAATCGTGAATGTCGTTAACACGACATTGTTGTAGCTTACATGTAATGACCAGTCGTTACAACTTACAACCAGTCGTGACAGTCGGTGACAACTTAGAGCCTGTCACGACAGTGCTTTGCAACATACAGCCAGTCGCAACACTCGGTTA
>JAODUO010000638.1:0-27500 GCA_025642075.2 Ridgeia piscesae
TGAGATGACGGTTATTAATGAGGAATGTGCTTTTTAGTATAGCAAATCTTTTAAAATTAAAAATATTAAAGTATAACTGTTAATTTGTATTTGAAACACTGTCTCCGACTCCGGATGGCAGTGTCATAGTTTGTTAATTTGTATTTTATGTATTCATGTGGACTTTTGTATGAAATAAATATTATCATATATAGTATTATTGTCAGTATGTTAACCCATTAGACCCCACGCGTCCAAAAGCGCCCGGGTGTCTCCTCCCCAGAGCGCCCGAAAGCGTCCGGCGGAGATAAAGCCTCTAACGGTGGCCCCATCTTGCGGATACTTAAGAGACTAATTCCCACTGATTCTTTGATATCTCAGCTATGAATCCTGGGTAATTTTGACATGGGTTTGCATTGAAATGTTTTGAGTTTTTCGTGATTGAAGTTCATCATCTGTGGAGCTTCAAAAATGGCGGCGCCTTGGACATCGTATCTGGTTACTACTGATTAAGTTTGTGCTTATATATCGTTGGATTGGACACTTCTGGCATTGAACTGAAGGTAAGTTTACATTACGTACGAAATACAACTGAATGAGCGATAAAATGAATGATCGGAGCTTTGTTTATGTTTCGTTGTCCAGGTTGGGTGACCAGTAGTCGGGTTTTCAGCACCGAAACTGTTGATTATGTGTTTATAAATGAAAATTAGGTGTTTTATTATAACAAATCATTAGGTAACATTGCCAATTTTCCTAATGGTTGACATTTCGTTGTTTCAGGTGTCAAAATACCAGTGATCACAATGTCAACATACACATTGGCATGACACAGAAGTCGCATATAGGATGATGACAACCAAGATAGAAGTCTTGCAAAGCTGTGTTTCCTGTCCATATCCAGACAAAATGAACTGATTTACATAGTACCATATATAAACAAGGCAGAGCATTGTTGTCCAGAATAGTAATGTTCTATGTTTGTCACCTATATATAACAACATATGTTTTACCAACATACACCAAAGTTACACCAATTTAAAGATAATTAAATGAACATTAAAATAAACACAACTTGCAATTATAGAAAATCAGTAGTTTTGAAGATACAGCTTAAAATCTGCAAGCACCCCAAACTGGTGAAATCAGTGGCTGCAGCTTGGGGAACAGGAGCACTAGTCAATTTAACCGGCTGGGGTCTAATGGGTTAAACATGTGGAACATTTATTTGGCATGTTGGCCCTAAGCCTTAGCCTGGCAAAAATAAAGATGTTATATATGTAGCGGTGGCATGCAGGGATGGCACTGCATCCTCTGGCTGTATGCTAAATTTGCAAAAAGCCCAACCAACATTGCGGAGAGCTGTCGAAATCAGTTTCCACAAAATGACAGGAACACAAGACAAGACGATTGCGCTGATGTCAAGGCCCAGTTTGCTTGTTTTAAGCGGATAAATCTATTCCACAGAGCACACCTTTTGACATCATCTATTGGAAACTTATCTATCCAAGTGTATCGTGTTCTTCAGTTTATGTTGACTTTATTTTGAAACATTCACTCTACAAGCACCACACAATCAAGAGATAATCTGTTCCATTCACTTAGTCCTTCCTGAAAATGAGAACTTTCTTATATTTAGTCTACTCTGCTGCTTTACCTATGTAATTTAATATCCTCAATTAATAATTTTGTCAGCACTATTACTGGAATTACATATATAATGTTATTTATCTAGCCATAATGTTGTCCTTTGTGTAAATGAGAAGTTTAGTTTATTTAATTTACACCTCTCCTTTACTTATGTAATTTTATATCCTCTCTTAAGAACAAGAACCAGAAGTTTACTTGCGACCCCAACATGTATTTTTGACATAGTGAATACAAAATCTATAGTATACTTTCGCAAAATGATTATGAAAATATACACATAATAGTCAGGTTAATACAAGTGTGCCTACACCTATTAACCAGTGTTGTCATTAATTTAAATAAGCTTAAACATGCGTGCGTCAGTGACTCCCATTAAACCGCACAGTCGCTACCGTAGGAACCACCAGAATAATAACATTTAACTACTTACATATCTTGTTGTTGTTTAAACATTTAAGCTGTCTATTTAGTTAGTTATAACATGTGGTCGTGTTATACTTTTCGAACGAACGACTACCATAAATGTATTTGTTTTCATGATTTTGGAATGCTAACGTTCTTAATTTTGAAGATTTAAGCTACACATTGTCATATTACCTGATTCCTATATTAGTAACTGGATTATGAAGTTTGTTTTGAATTGATATGATAGTTTCTGAGTTACGTACAGCTAACTTAAATATTACCTGATTTGAAGTATATGCCTGTAGGTGCTTCTCCAACCGAAACCTTATCAAAATCAAGTATACTATTCAAGTGTGGCTGGGATCCAAATATGACTAGAAAATTAAACATGTTAAAGATGCCTTCACACCAAAGGTGATTTAGCCATGTGAATAATTACCTAGCGACAGAAACTTTTAATTTGATTAACATACGTGTACCTTTGTCACATTTTAGCTTGTGGTATCAATTTATTCAACTTTAAATGATGCCCCATGTCTCAGCACTCGCAACAGCAGTAAATGTTTTTTTACGATTTTGAAATATTAATACAGTTTTTATATAGCGCTAATTCCCGCATGGCGGATCGATGCGCTGCACAAGAAAAATACTAAATTATATTAATAAATAAAAATGTTAATTATATAAATTAACATAAATCATATTAATTTTTTGTTTTATGATGTACTAGTAAACCTTTGCATGTAAATTATATACATTTATTTAAAATAAAGTAAACACTGCTTTTAAGATGTATAGTACTAAAACGTGGTATGTAAATTACATAAATTAATATAAAATTAAAACCTTTACTAAAACTGTGTATGTAAATATATATATATATATATATATATATATATATATAATGTATAAATTAATCTAAAACATAAACACTGATTAAAACGTATAAGACACTAAACGGAAATTCTAAAGCAATATCCGTCATTTCAAACAATTTGAATTAATTGAAATGTCTAATAAAACGATATGTCTTCAAACACTTTCTAAACATAGATAATGTCCCGGATGCACGAATGTTCACATGTAATTCATTCCACAGTCGAGGTGCTGCTGCGCCAAATACCGAATCACCAATACCCTTCTTTGTTATGCCTTGGTGCACTGTTGGCGCATAGTTCTGGCGTAGGCGTCCGTCACGCTTTCGTTGTAGAACAAGTTCTGCCAAACCACTGATGCAAATGCTAATAACTGTATTAATTGTGAAGTGATTTTGCTTCAATTTGCTATAGAATATAATTTCCATATAGGGAATTATATTCTGAATGTATTGTTCCAATTCGTGGAATATGTTTAGCATACCTCTATATATGTGAAGTTTTAACTTGTGGTATCAATTCGTTCAATTTCAAACAATGTTGTGTTTGTAGTGATCGATAACAAGTTAGATCTATCAATTAAACACAAATCAATATTTTCTAGAAAAAAATAGTTCATTTTATTTCCATACTGTTAAACAAGAAAAAATATATTCGAATCATAGTTATTCATACTAATGTTCATATTACATTATTTTTAATGAATTTACACACGTATATATGCAGCTGTGATAAACAAAAGTAATATTAATTTAAATGATAACATGTCTCTTTCTTCTGTATTTATATGGGGAAAGATGATGCAACTATCATATATTAAGTAACACTGTATCAGTACTATGAGGGCTCGAACCAGATCAAAGTTACACCTGGAAATAAGTCACATTGAAATGCAGTGGCATTGCAGTATCTCGAAAAATATTCGTTGTTCTTATTTATGCCAACATAACTTTCTTAACAAAAATAGGGTCAGATGCCAGTGTAAATGGTTGGTGGTGAGTCATAGTTCAATGCATAGAAGCACTCTCTACGTTAAGATAGGATTAGCAGACATTGTTTTAATCACAGAGGCTGTTTTATGTGAATATTTCCCTCAAGCAATCCCAGACAACCAAGCCAGATAGTGTTACAACAACATTCAAAAAACATTTGTTTAAAAAAAAAGAACTTTGACCTGACCTAGCAAAAACATGTAAACTCCGATTTCGCAGATTATTTGTTGAAGCATATATATATATATATATATATATATATATGTATATATATATATATATATGTATATATATATATATATATATATATATATATATATGTATATATATGTATATATATGGCAAGACTCTATAGAAGTGCGCAGTTGAATATTATAGGGAGTTATTTAAAAAAAAAACATTTGTTACACCGCATTAATGCCGAAATATACATAAGTATAATTTTTTGGCAATTATACATTACTTGTTTCACGAATTGCACCACAATTTGGACTGGCACTATTGACTATATTAAACTAATACATATTACAATTACAGCCGACGAAAGGTCAATGTTGATAGCTGACCTGTCCGTGAAGCGATAGAGTTCTTTCAGATGTTGTTTGAGCATCAGTAGACGTATGCAGCCCTGTGACATCATAAACAAGTTCGGCAGTGCCGTTGTGTCTTCTGGCATACGCTCTGCAATACCAAATTATAAACATTCAGATATCTTACAACTGCAGCAGGAAGATCCAAGCAAATCAATGACAATTTGATAATACCAACATTACATCAACGCCCAAAAACATGTCCATCACAAGGCATGTAGTAACTTCCTAAACAACCAATAATGGTTTGGTAATACCAACGGCCCGAACTAGATCAAAAACAGTTCATGTTAGTTATTTACTTGTAAACTGAGCGAGTGATGACAGCAGATTTTACATTGAACCGTGCAGAAAGTTAATGATGACTTCTGTAGTAAAGTATGGATTGTTCTTTTTGGGCAAGTATGATAATGTGCAACAAATGAATAAATTATATTGGTTATTGCAATGGATGTGTTGCGATTACTTTACCAACCTAATAATGTGTTCAACTCCTCATCATCATTGTCTTCAAGCTTAGCTCTGTCATCATCAGCTGCTCCAGGAAAGAAGACCTGAAGAATCAGCAACAGGTTCATTCTCCTGTGACTACAGAATATGAACATCACAACTCCAAGTGTCACTGCTACAAAACAAACTTATTTTACTAAAGTATGACATTTTGTAGTACATTATTTAATATGAGAAAACATAATTTTATCTCTGTGGTTATCCATGCATGATTGAATACAAAGTTTGACAATATCAAAAGGAGGAATGTGACTTCTAGCAGAATACGAGAATAAGAGACTGAACTCTGAACATATCCAATAAGATGTCGTAGACAGCACCAAGTGTACACAGAACAGGAGATGCTGCAGACTGCAAAGAAATGCACCATCTGTTTCTGCCACTGACACTCGGAAATATTTAAAAGTACTTTTTATGTAACTACTTGTTTTATAAAACACAGCTGATTATTGAATAAGCGTGATGAGATTGACCAAGAGAACATGGAAAACAGAAAAACATACTAAATACAGACAGAAATAAGATAGTACTGAGAGGTTTTAAAACGGGTGGGAGGGACCAGCCGTGTATGGGAGAGAACGGCATATTATCTGTTAGCACAATAGATAGACAGAAACTAGACACAAATAGTTGAGAGAACACAAAGATCAACTGATACTGGCACCACCCCACAACTCTCCACAAGGGACATAGAGGGAGAGGCGATGATGACCTCGTTTTGACAGAGAAACAAACTACCTACCTCTTTGTATGACTGCAGGATGTTTGAGCCTGACACCGAGACAATGATGTCGATTTGGTGAATGATGAAGAGAGGCTCATCCTGAACCTGGTAGGGCAGGAAGGCCATGTTGTCTGCCATGTAGATCAGCTCACTCAACATCGCTTTCTGCAATCACCCACAAACATACACAATATTCACACACACACACACACACACACACACACACACACACACACACACACACACACACACACACACACACACACACACACACACACACACACACACACACACACACACACACACACACACACACACACACACACACACACACACACACACACACACACACACACACACACACACACACACACACACACACACACACACACACACACACACACACACACACACACACACACACACACACACACACACACACACACACACACACACACACACACACACACACACACACACACACACACACATAATGCAGTCTGCATCCACATACACAAGCATTTTATTTCATGAAAATTAATGTATTAGCATACAAATGCAGTCTGCCTCCGAATACACAAGCATCTTATTTCATAGAAGTTAATGTATGTGGGGACATTTTTGCCAGTATATCAAAATGCAAAGGAAATCATAACTTACTTAGGTTAGGTTATTGTTGACACTGTATTCCATATGAAACTTGTATTATTTACAAGACAAACATAATAAGATGAAAGAACAGATTGTATTCTGTACTTGAGACAACTAGGAGGTGCCAAGTCCAACAGTTTCAAAGACACCAAAATACTTTTGTTTTAAGTTATGACATCACAATCAGTATATTTTTACTTTTGGCATATTGTTTCATCACCATCAAACTGTATCAGATAGATGGACAACACATAGACGGGGGGGGGGCATCATAGCTATGGCCTGGGTCGTTCTTGTGGAAACTGTCATAGATATGTGAGTGCCCATCTTATTTACGAACTTACTTACACTGAATGTGATGACACTGATGGCGAAATATCACAAGAAAAAAGCTAACTGACTATGAAAAACAATACAGATTTGAACCATCCATCCTCACTCGTATGGTTATAAAATCATCCTAACACACAATTCCAACCCAGCATATCTACGTGATGTGCAAACCAAATGACATACCCCCGTTTCGTCAAACATGTTGAGCAGAGACTGGAGCATGGCACGACTCTGTCCACGGTTACTCCGGATCAGGGAGTAGATGAAGCTGTTTAGACTGATGATGTTGTCGTCATCCGTGCGGATGCCACGGATCGGCTCAGATGGATCTTGCTGCAGGATTTCTTGCAGTCTGTATGACATCTTGATTCCCTGCATTGCCTTTATCTGGAGCACCAATGTAGCTGGGTTACAGGCATGTACCAATGACACCGCTAAATATGCCAAGTTCTAAATCCAAGGCCGATTGTTTCACTTTTTTAGTACAGTGTATTATGTTCTTCACAATATAGACCCCTTTTTTAAACGTTCCCTCGGATTCTTCATTAAGTGAAATATTTTTCAAACAATAGTAACTCAAACTGTTCCAATTGTTAGCCATATAACCCTATCGCACAGCAAATGCTACGTTAATTATTGTTTTACCATAGCCTGCAACAACACACTAGTTATACACAGCTATTTGCTGTATTTACACAGGTTCTTCGATTATTATCACTACACTTAATTGTATTCTGCTACATGAATAATGTCATATTTCTGCAGATCTTTGTAACCCTGCTTGTCTGTCTGGTGTTAATTGTTGTTACCTGAATGAAGCCCGGGTACTTCTTATCGAGCTCTTGTACTTGTTGGTCAGCCTTTGCTCTGATGGTGCTGTCGCTGTCTGTTCCCATACTGATCAAATACGGTACAATCTGCAACAGCCCCACACACCATCCATAATCTAGTCAACATGCATTCTTTCACATGCAGAGTGCATAGTACTTTATACTAATAACATTTATGTATTCATCAACCTATTTAAGCCTGTATCTCTAGATAACCCCCTTGTACTTCAAATTCAACACACCACACATGATTACCTACCTGCACTGGGTGCATGGTACAGTCATAGGGTGAGGGTGATTACACAATAAGGGTGATTACCTACCTGTACAGGATGCATGAGGCCCTGTCGTAGGATGAGGGTGATGACACCGAGTGCAATCATCCTCACTTGTGAGTGATGATGGAAGAAAGACTCAAGTATCTGTTTGAAGTACACCTGTATGATTGTGCTGGCCATACTGCAAGAGAAACACACAACTCAAACAAACGTCATGAGGGTCTTGTGTGGCAGATACGGATATTATACATGTCACAATATTAAATAAAAAACAAATAATATCAATACTACTAGCTCGTATCCTGCCAAAGAGAATTAATGCACACGTTTACATGGTTTAACGCATTTACACTGCCACAATCTGATGCACTCATCACTGCACAATTCTCTCAAGTAAGAGAAAGGTCATTGTTATTCAGAAGTTCAAAGATGCAGACAAACATAAAAGGAGTCAAACGCATGTTGCCATCTTGGAGGATTTGCATGGTTCACTGCTACAAAACTTACCATATTAAATCTAGATAAAGGATCATATAATTTTATAGAAATATTCACACATGGATACATCAGAATGTACACTGAAACAAAAACACTGTTAACTCATGCATTTCTCCAAAACTAGAGTTACTCACCAAAAACAGCCGTTTGACAGAACTAAGGAAGCACATGTGCTTCTGAAAACAGCAGTTTCCACAAGACAACTTACCCCGACTGTATATCGCCCATCTCCTTCAAATCCTCCTTGTTCTGCAGTTTCTTCCCTGTATCAAACAAACGCATCACATTTATTATTACACATCATTATTTATTGCTACACATATATTTTAATAATTATTATTACATATCGCGTTTATTTTCGTTGCTAGCAAAAATGCGCTGCTCCAGACGATGATGTTTCTGAGCAGTGTTTCACAGGGCTAGTTATGTAAAACATCCCCTATAGCCCGAACAATCACAAAAACCATGCATGACAATGTGAACATTCAATTAACATATGTCTAATGTCCAGTGTAAACCCTACATTCAATGATGGTAAGAACAATCAACACAAATTGCAATTTTAAAGGCATTGCTTATCATCTGAGTTGGTATAGATTAATACATTAAGTCTGGGAGGCACACCATTTAGAAGGAAAACATTGACATGAACACACATAAACCACCACCACACATTGTTGTGGATGTATGAAAGCAGTTTATTATTGTCAGAATATTAATAATATTATTACACCTAGTTCTGATACAAACTCACGACACTGGATATGACAACATTGAATATATTGTTCATGGCTCTAAGAATGGTTTATTGTATGATTTAACTTACTTTGGAGCAAAAGTTTGTCAATGAGTACTCATCGACAAACTTTTCCCGCAAAGTAAGTTAAATCATACAATAAACTGGGTATGACTGAGATGAACTTACATTCCTGATCAGCCTTGATCATCATCGCCTCCTCCTCCATCAAGTACATGAGCATGTTGCGTAGCACCTGACAGCGCATCTTCACTGGTGCCTCCTTGCGTGTCAGCAGGTCAATGTATAACTCCCGCATGTCCTGGCCCAGCATGTACTCACACTCTCGCATCACAAAGAACCCTGCTCGCAAGAAACATCATAGTGTTTATCTGTGCAATAACCTGATAACTTGTAATTAATTACTCTTCCCAGGTACGAAGGCCCGCATGTCTCTTTCTGTCCTCTCATCTACTAATTTGTCATGTATTTTAAAACACACAAGTGCAGTAAAGGTAGCTTACTTTTGTCACTGGATAAATTGTATGGTGAAACTCTACTGCTAATGACTGCATATCAACATGCTGTAATGATCACAACAGTTGCCATTAGATACTGATCAAACGGGTTGTTTGTTCACAAAATTTGTACAATGATTACTAATTTTGTAATCTCCACTTTCTTACTAGAATTAGTACTTTATGTTAATAATGTCCAGACTGAAAGTTATGTTTTGCAATTCTTTATTGACAGTCAGTATGGTTACGCAGTTCATGTGCAAGGACATGAACTGCGTAACCATAATGACTGTCAATAAAGAATTGCAAAACATAAGTACAGTACAGGCATCCATTTAATAACTACCACCACTGGGTTGAAGATTGTCGTTTTGGCTGAGCTTTGGTAACAGCAGAGAGAAGAAACGAAATGGCATGCAGTAATGGGTGAAGGGATGCAAAAAGGGAGGGAATGGGAAGGGTATGATATCTTCAGTGTGTATTCTCAGAGATGACACTAAAGACAGAGGACTGGCTTATGAGCCTGGCAATAATTCAAAGGTTTTGACAAGTCAACACGCCTTGGATACCAAGATTGTAATGTAGTCACCAGTGCCCGGGATTGTGAGGATGATACACAATGCCAGTGTGCACAAGATAGGTCAGTGGATCACCGGTATATAAACACTTTACTGTGCAAAACGCATAAAACTGCTGGTGTCCCCCCATGTGTGTGCAAAGCACCGAGATTTGAGAACCAGGATTTTTTTGATGCTGCAATGTTTTTATTTAACCAAAAGGATATTTCAAATCATCTGCCCACAGCAGAGTGTAAAATAAGAACGTTATCCACGAAGTAGAGTTAATAGCACTGGCATGTTTACCCACACATACGTTTAGCTTCCAATACACCGACATCTATATTTCATCATCCTTTTACAATAATGCTCGAAATCAATACAGGTTTTTAATTAACAGGCTTTTTAAAATGAAGTTTTAATTGCAAATCTTCTCGACATGTACAACATTGTAGTACTGACCAACTGTACAACACTAATACTACCACATGATTGACCAAGGCATTAACATGAAAACCAAGGGACAGAAATCGTCCTAGTTGGAATCTCGTCATTTCCCTTCAATCTCGTCATTTAAGAATAATATAATCACAAGATTGCTCAGAGCTGGGCAAAATTGGCATTCGATAGTGATAATTTCAAGTGCTACATCCCTAGTAAAGTACCAGTTCTTTATTAAGATACCACCAATGTTTGCAGCAGCTAGCTATGTGACTTTAAACAGTAATAACATAAACATGTTATAATTCATTACCACTGGTGTTGGGACCAGGACAGCCCCAACAAGGGCTGAGAATCAGTGACTTACCAGCATGCCGTGCTTGAGCACAAGTTTCATCATGTCTTCCTCGAGCTGAGCAAGGAAACTCTCGCCAGGGTGGTCCATGAGGGGCACTGCCAGTTCGAGGATCCTCGCAACATTGTGTAGCACCATGTAGTCTCCCGGCGTCTATACAACATCAAAAACAAAATGAAAAGAAGCTGCTCCCATATACAGTTAGCGAAATGCCCCCCAAACAATGTAATTATATGCACCTTGAAAACTTCACATTTGCTGGTGATTTATTGTACCATATCGGGTAATAATATAAAACCAGTTCTACAGCAACTGTAATGAAGCATAAAAAATTATTGTCTTTAAATTCAGGTGACTGTATCTCAGTTCTCCATACATTCTCCATAATTAAACCATTACAAGATGCTGGCAAAAGAAAACATATGAAAATATTCAGGATGCATGTTCGCTGACAATTAAGCATAACCATCACTTCAAAGCGTAGTCAACATTTAGAAAGTTAATGCTGGCTTCAACATTTAGCCTGACTACATTTTGTAAGCATCATGCAATTTAAAGTTGACCAAATATCTCAGCGTAGCACGGTTACATGTGCAAACAGCTTGGCTATGATGGCCATATTAAATATAACAAAGGCATATACGTAAAGATGGTAACAGCAATGTTTTTTCTAAGCTAGGATCTGCAATGCAATTGATACAGCTTTTATAACGAATGGTAAAACTATGTGTGCATTATTCAGTTATATATTACTCAAGAATGCTTGTGGATTTATGTTGAGTTACCATAATGAATGCATGTTTTCAGAAACTGTATAACACTGTAAATCATTGTAAGATGTACACAATAAGTTATTTTAATGTACTCATAGTTTTTGCGATATGAACCTTGTCATGTTGAATACAGCTAAGTTACATTAATAGTGATTTGTGTGTATTTGTGTGCATTACACTGTATTCCCAGTCAGTGCAGTTCAGTTTGTTACAAGAACGAAAATACTGTAGTGTGCGTTTTTAAAAACAGTTACAGTATATCGACAAATGTGTTATTTTAGGTAAATTTCATTAACAAATTCACCCATACAGGATACATTGCTATATCAGTCAGGGCTATGTCCATATACATGATTTTATATGTGTACTTGGTTACATACACTTGCTATAAATGTAAGTGTTTAATATTTTGAAAATATTCTATTCTCTAATATATTTTTTCATTAATTTGAAAAATTATAATCAGTTAGTTTTCTAGCATGACATACTTTATGTAAGCTGTGTTTTATATAAATGAAAATTGTAAACCATATGCATTATTACACACGTTAGCTAATGTTTAAAACCAACTTGATATGAGATCGAATTTGCTATGTATATTCTGGTGGGTTATCTTTATTCTAGTGGGCTGTATGTTTTGATGGGTTATTTTTCTTCTGGTGGGCTGTGCTCTCTCTTGCTCTCTCTTGCTCTCTCTTGCTCTCTCTCTCTCTCTCTCTCGCTCTCTCTCTCTCTCTCTCTTGCACTTGGGGTGCGTGTGCATGTGCGTGTGCATGTGCGTGTAACTTAGGTCTACCGGTTTACTTTGCCCAAAGACTCAGTTGTATTCGGGTTATTCAAAATTTGTGATTCGATAAAATCCCGGCCAACTATCAATATCTGTAATATTTCAATAAACATTATACCCAAAACAATTATGTCGGTGCTGCATGTTACGGGACAAAATATAGTTTACTTTTCCAATAATGCTACATCCATTAAGATATAAACTAAATAAAACTTGAACATTAAATTATTACTCCCTCCCTCCCTGCATCTCTCCCTGCATCTCTCCCTGCATCTCTCCCTGCATCTCTCCCTGCATCCTCCCTGCCTCCCTCCCTGCCTCCCTCCCTGCCTCCCTCCCTGCCTCCCTCCCTGCCTCCCTCCCTGCCTCCCTCCCTGTCTCCTCTCCCTCCTCTCTCTCTCCTCTCCTCTCTCTCTCTCTCTCTCTCTCTCTCTCTCTCTCTCTCTCCTCTCTTCTCCTCTCTCTCCCTTCTCTCTCTCTGTCTCTCGCTCTCTCTCTCTCATGTCTCTCGTTCTCTGTCTCTCGCTCTCTGTCTGTCGTCTCTGTCTCTCGCTCTCTGTCTGTCGCTCTCTGTCTGTCGCTCTCTGTCTGTCGCTCTCTGTCTCTCGCTCTCTCTCTCTCTCTCTCGCTCTCTGTCTCTCGCTCTCTGTCTCTCGCTCTCTGTCTCTCGCTCTCTGACTGTCGCTTCTCTGACTCTCCCTCTCTCTCTCTCTCTCGCTCTCTGTCTGTCGCTCTCTGTTTCTTGCTCTCAGACTCTCCCTCTCTCTCTCTCTGTCGCACTCTGTCTCTCGCTCTCTGTTTTTTGCTCTATGTCTCTCGCTCTCTGTCTCGCTCTCTGTCTCGCTATCTGTCTCTCGCTCTCTGACTCTCGCTCTCTGTCTCTCTGCTCTCTCTCTCTCTCTCGCTCTCGCTCTCTCTCTTTCGCTATCTCTCTCACTGGCTCTCTCTCGCTCTCTCGCTCTCTCTCTCTCTCTGCACTTTCTCTCTCTCTCTCTCTCTCTCTCTCTCTCTCTCTCGCTCTCCGCTCTCTCGCTCTCTCGCTCTGTCTCTCCCTTCATGGGGATCACCACCTCTTATCCACCAATCACGTCTCTCTCTACCATCTCTTCCAGTTCCTGTCTTGTAGACAACCAAACATGACACATTAGATGGAAGATTCCAACTTTCCTAAAATAGCAATCTTTAAAGTATGACAACTCCCATGCCTTGATATCGCCACTGCAGTCTTCGGCATATTCTATGCTGACCTCAACAAGAGTTATTACTGTTGCACTTAACTTGATGACCTGGTAGAACTCTGATGCTGGTCATATGATGCTGCCAGCGAGAAACATTTTATCTGCATTCTTCTACAGCCCACATGTACGTCTTATGTCTTAGTTGTTTGGGTTGCATATTAATTCCTGTTTGTTTTGCAACCAAGGTGCATGCCATTTATGAAGAAAGCATTAATATTCT
Organism: Ridgeia piscesae; assembly: GCA_025642075.2. Taxonomy (NCBI): domain Eukaryota; kingdom Metazoa; phylum Annelida; class Polychaeta; order Sabellida; family Siboglinidae; genus Ridgeia; species Ridgeia piscesae. Next base: position 13,941 of record JAODUO010000638.1, read on the forward strand.
ATATACATTGATATATATATATATATATATATATATATATATATATATATATATATATATATATATTTACATTGATACATACACAAACTTGACGATAGTTTGATGCATTTCAGAGATGTCACAACATTAAAATAATAGAGTATCTGTTTAACAATAATTGTGGTGTAAACTAGTTAATAAATAAATAAATATATATATAAAATGTCCTTTAAAATTGTTAAAAAAATATATATGTCAATTATCTTCTAAAAATATAATTTAAATTAGTAAACGTACATGATAAGAGGACTAAAATATCATTTAACATTATATTTACAATTACAATTGAATGCGTCCAATTTGTTTGAAAAATATATTTATACAATTATTAAGTTAAGCTAAAATGTCAGGAGAAGAGAAGATTGTTGCTCAGCACCACCGATCCGCTACTGAGAATAGGTACACCCACACCCCACACGCGTACGGCTCAGCCATACCAACCATAGATATATTTAACTTCCTTCCATCATTGAACTTTAAATTAGTGATTGTGTCATCTTGCAGGTATTAATTAAAAGTCACAAATCTGCGAAAGACGCTGTGTTGACAAACAGTTGTTGATGTTAGGTCGATTAACAAATAACAGTATCATCAAAGTTGAAACAGCATGTTTACAATAGTGTGACAGGGATAGAATTAGCTCTTGTGGTGTATTTTTCACCTACCATTACTACTAACAGCTCAGTCAACAGAAAGTATTACCTAATTACATTTATTGTACTTCACCATATCAGATATCGCAATACATCTGCAGTTTTATTCATTGTGATAATCCGAATTTATGTTGCTAATTGTCTGCTGATGTTCATGAAGATTGTTTCTTGTATTTACCAGTTGACGGCGCCACCGGTGAACAAAAGAGCGTTGTCATTCCTCGCGTCAGTGGCTGGCGTGGCTCTTAACAACCACCTTCACCGCATCGTTCACTCTCTCATGTGTGCTCTCGCTGAAAAGATGGGAACACCAGATGAACAGACGGTCAGTTTACACTGTTAGTGCCTGAATGCCCAGATGATAAATTAGCCCTATCATTGCCAGAATGCAAGGATCAACCCAGAAGTGTCAGTCTCTTTTGGGCCGCGTAATGAATATTTTAATTTACGAGATTAAAATTGATTTGCTGCAGGACGGTGACATGGAAGATGCTTATTTTAAAGCAGCTTCTGTAATTAAATGGTAACTTTCACGTTCTGTTTTATTTTTTTATTTTCCGTTCTGTTGCATATTAATTTATTCAGGTTGGTAAGAGATTAAACTAAAAGCATGAAGTGTGAAAAGGTACACAATTAAGGAAATGTAACCTACAGCCGTATCCAGTTACATGTGCCTTTCAGTGGTGACTCGTATCGTTCTAGCAGCGTGCTTGCACTTACTCAGTTACTGTTCATTTTGGGAATGATCCCTCGAGCTTTCACCATCCAGAATGATCCCTCGCAATTGTTTTGGCATAATTCCTGTTAATTTCTGTTTCTGCTGTATTTTCTTTAAAACGTCTTGTGCCAGGTCTTAGTTGGCCTTCCTCTGTTTCTACTGCCACCTTCAGACACCCACTCCATCGCAATATGTGCTCTCTGAGCTGTTGGTACACGTAGAATATATCCAGCTAATCTCTGCCGTCGATACTAGATGATGTCATGCAGGGCTTTATGCAGGACCAAATTATTGCCAGTCACACATGTTTTGATGGACACATCTTAAGCCAGTTTACAAACTTAAAAATGTGTCTGATGACCTGAAATGGACCACAAACACGCATGTGACCCCATTTATACTCACTTTGGAGGCATAACTGACAATGTCTGGTTTTGGAACACTTTGCTCCATAATTGTTTTACCCATCCACCCATATTTCTACCCATCCACAGCGGTTTATACCCGTCCAAATGACGGGTGGACGGGTCTCTGCATAAAGCTATGAATTGTCATGCAGGCAGCTCACAAACTCACTCCAGTGTTTCTGTGTCACATATACTGTGCTCACACTAAGAGTGACTACTCCAACTATATGCCGCTGCTCTCCCGTGGCATTCTACGTCTCTTCACCTACACCGACGAACACGTGCTCAGCGCCAGCTGGATGTGTCTCAATGCCGTCACCAAGGTGATTTAACTGATGCTAAGGCGATTTCACGGGTCACGTCTGAACATTTATTGAGTCGAGTGTAAATTGGGTGTAAAATTAGTAGAAATAGGCAAAGTACGAAATGGAAATATATAATCATTCGCGGAAACAATACCTAGGTCTAGATTACATCACAATTTTATTTACTTTGGGAGAAATGCACACTTTCATATTCCATTGTCCAGTTTATTTTCCTTGACAAATAATCCCAAACAAGTCAGAATGACCTCGTTTTCAAGAGGGTCTTATTGAAATGTTGCTTCAGTTTTAGCAGTATATCAAGAATTACTGAAGATATTTCAAAGAAGTGAGGTATTACTTTAAAACCCATTATCGTAGGAATAAAAACAATATTAAACTCCATGTTGTAATTTAAAACCTACTTTGCTGTGACAAGTAAAAAATCACTTAATAACTTATTGAAAAATTACTAAACACAGATATTATGCATAAATAATATGACAGGCACTGGTTAAGCAGAAGAAAAACGTAAAAACACATTTTGTTAACTAGATCCTGTCATAGTCTATGCCATTTTGTGGTCTTTGAATAATTTTCTTCAATCACATTTGTGCATATCCCTCAGAAACTAGGAAACTCAGAAATGCTTGGTCATATCAGGTATATTCGGCAAGCATTGCGGTTTGCAATGAGTGACTTCCACGGAGATGAACTGCCTGGCTTCTGTCAGCCAAATAAGGTATGTACGTATGTACGTGAACCACTTGTGATGTAAGACACTATTGTATAGAGGTGGAATAAGATCACATCCCGTGTAGCGTAATATCCAGTTCTGAGGACTGCTTAGAGTCATTAATTCCATGTTCCTGTTCAATCAATCTTCAACTTCTCTTTCAGCAATTACTACGCAGACTAGTGAACAAATATCCGCCACTGTCTGTAGCCAGGTACCCATTCTCATGTGCCCAGGGTCAGTGCAATGTTGTGTCAAATATAATTATTTGCAGTCACAATGTGTAGGTCAGTTCTTCCTCCGCACCTTAATTTGCTGCCTTGCATTCCCGCAAATCTTATTTGTGTATAAGAATATACATGTAAGAAGCGGAATGAATGTCATAAATATTTCACATACGTAGCTCATATTAAACCGAATGTGTATTAAATGACACATACCCTATATGGTGACGGAGGATGTGTTTCCACAAAAGAAGAGTTCAAAACAAAGTTAGCAGTCTTATTCAGAAAAGTGAATTTGTGCATAATGTTTTAGATTGTATACTAATAATTATGTATTCCTGTCAGATGATATAAAGTAAAATGTTGTAATAATATAAAATACACTTGTGACTGATTGCATTTAGAATACTGTGTTGTAATGCAAAAGCAATGTCAGTTGTTTGCCTAACCATTTTGTTCACCTGGACAGTTTAGGATAATATCGATTCAGTGTTGCGTGTGGCAAGTTTCACACCCTGCTGGTCTTCTTTATGCAAACATTACATGGTGTGTGCACACGCATTGATTCTATTTAATAAGTTCACTGCTTTTGTGACATATCTGAAATGCATCGAACTGTAGTCAAGTTTGTGTATGTATTAATGTATATATGCAGTTAATGCTTTCTTCATAAATGGCCTGCACCTTGGCGATATCAAGGCATGTCATGTTTGGTTGGCTACAAGACAGGAACTGGATGAGATGGGAGCGAGAGACGTGATTGGTGGAGAAGAGGTGGTGATTCCCATGAAGGGAGAGACAAGAGCGAGAGAAAGAGCAAGAGAGAGTGTGAGAGCGAGAAAAATGAGGAGAGAGAGCAGAGAGAGAAGAGAGAGAGAGAGAGAGAGAGAGAGAGAGAGAGAGAGAGAAGGAGAGAAGAGAGAGAGAGAGAGAACGTGAGAGAGACAGGGACAGGGACAGACGGGACAGGGACAGGGACAGGGACAGGGACAGGGACAGGGACAGGGACAGGGACAGGGACAGGGACAGGGACAGGACAGGGACAGGGACAGGGACAGGACAGGGACAGGACAGGACAGGGACAGGGACAGGGACAGGGACAGGGACAGGGACAGGGACAGGGACAGGGACAGGGACAGGGACAGGGACAGGGACAGGGACAGGGACAGGGACAGGGACAGGACAGGACAGGGACAGGGACAGGGACAGGGACAGGGACAGGGACAGGGACAGGGACAGGGACAGGGACGGACAGGGACAGGGACAGGGACAGGGACAGGGACAGGGACAGACAGGGACAGGGACAGGGACAGGGACAGGGACAGGGACAGGGACAGGGACAGGGACAGGGACAGGACAGGACAGGGACAGGGACAGGACAGGGACAGGACAGGGACAGGGACAGGGACAGGGACAGGGACAGGGACAGGGACAGGGACAGGGACAGGGACAGGACAGGACAGACGGGACAGGGACAGGACAGACAGGGACAGGACAGGGACAGGGACAGGGACAGGGACAGGGGGACAGGCAGACAGGACAGGGACAGGGACAGGGACAGGAAGGACAGGGACGGGGACAGGACAGGACAGGACAGGGACAGGACAGGACAGGGACAGGGACAGGGACAGGGACAGGACAGGACAGGGACAGGGACAGGGACAGGGACAGGGACAGGGACAGGGACAGGGACAGGGACAGGGACAGGGACAGGGACAGGGACAGGGACAGGGACAGAGACAGAGACAGAGACAGAGACAGAGACAGAGACAGAGACAGAGACAGAGACAGAGACAGAGACAGAGACAGAGACAGAGACAGAGACAGAGACAGAGACAGAGACAGAGACAGAGACAGAGACAGAGACAGAGACATATATGTGACGTATTATAATATGCGACAGTGATCATGTCCAAAAGGAACTATATAGCAGAAGCGGAACGACAACTATGTAACCAAAAACATAACGCTAAATTAGACACCAGTCTACCCACAAGCTGCGGTCCGCATTTCGGCAACACTAGATAAACTACGACGAACAGGATATATATCCAAGAAGCAACGCGAATACTTAGAACCACCTGCCACCCCTCGACCACGTTTACTTTACCTATTACCCAAGATTCATAAAGCTAAAGACAAGTGGCCTCAACCTCAAATGCCTCCAGTACGACCGATCATATCCGATTGCAACAGTGAATCATATAAAATAGCCGAGTACATCGACCTTTTTAGCCCCATTGGCAGTCACACATGATTCTTATGTTAAAAACACTACAGACTTTATTGATAAAGTGACTGGAATCGAAATCCCTAGGGATGCTCTCCTGTTCTCCATGGATGTAGAAAGCCTCTATACCAATATTGACAATAATTCGGGGATTGAAGACGTAGACATTTTAGAACTACTTAAAATCTCATTGGAACAAAACGATTTTGTATTCGCATCCAACTGGTACCTTCAAATCTTTGGCACTGCAATGGGAAAACGATTTGCCCCCAACTATGCCAACCTTTTCATGGCAGAATGGGAAAAACAAGCACTAAGGAAATGCAATAAATTACCTTTGATTTATCTACGATATTTGGACGATATTTTTGGTATCTGGACCCACGGTGATGATGAATATCGGGTCTTCCTGGACATTCTAAATAGCCAACACAATTGTGTTAAACTAACGTCGGTAACGAGTAAACAATCCATTGATTTCCTGGACAATACGATCTTTAAAGGGAAACGCTTTAATTCGAATGGACACCTTGACAGCAAGGTTTACTTTAAACCAACAGATACACATCAACTACTGTACAAAGACTTGTTCCATCCCAAACATACCTTCTCTTGTATACACAAGACGCAACTACTACGACTTCACAGGATATGCAACAATAAATCAGACTTTGAGGAAGCCGTTCAAATACTGTTCCATAGTCTGAGGCAAAGGAATTACACACCACGTTTTTTAAGGCACATTAAAAACACAACCCTAGCGGACATTAAAAATAGGAGTAGGAAAGAACAAGCTGCGAAATGCCAGGTTAAAAGATGTCAAGCCTGTACGGTATTTGTATATTTCACTCCTATTAATAACACAAAGGTGACACAACGGGACAAAATCAACAGTTGCGGTACATCCAATGTGGTGTACCTAATTACATGCAACGCTTGTTCAGTTAGTTACGTGGGTGAGACGGGCAATCAACTCAGGACAGGCCTGAATAACCATAGGTCGGACATAAGACATTACAACGACACACAAGTGGCCAGACATTTTAACGGAGCCGGTTACTCATATGCCGATTTGCGAATCACAATCTTGGAATCAGGGCAATTTTCTGACGACACCTCATTGGAAACCATCTACCGACGGAACTGTGAATCCAAATGGATTACAAGACTTAAAACTAGGTAGCCAGGAGGTTTAAATATTAGAGAGGACTCTTTTGATATTATACCTTTTATGATTCGTTTCTCCCACCAAGGAAAGACAATTGCTAAACTGGCTAAAGCTACCTATAAACTGCTTCAATCTGCTTATCCATACATATACACACCTCGGTTTATAACAGCCTTTTCCAAGAATAAGAACCTTACAGATATGCTGGTGTCCACCAAATTACAACAAACAATGGACTTCTACGGCACAATATAGGGTGTGACTGAGACACTGCGTGGTCCTGGGTGGGGAGTGGGCGTGGTTGGCGGCGTCTTGTGACGGTTCCTGGCCGGGGCATAGTGATGTAGTTGTTATGGGGATTGGATTGCGTGCGTGGTTCGTCGGGCTGCAGCAGCGCTGGTCCGTGCGGCTTCGCGCGTGTCTGTCCCTTGTACAACTGCATTATGATAGCTATTATTCTAGACATTATTTAATATATTCTGATTGTTTCCAGGTGTACAATTGTTTAGTTGTTATGGAGTTTAGATTACGTGAGGGTTCGTCGGGCCGCAGCGGTGCTGGTCCGGATACAGTAATGAACTATTATTGTTATTCTACATGTTTACAAACCAGGGGGTAGTTCTATGTATTATGCATACAGTAATGAACTATTATTGTTATTCTACATGTTTACAAACCAGGGGGTAGTTCTATGTATTATGCATACAGTAATGAACTATTATTGTTATTCTACATGTTTACAAACCAGGGGGTAGTTCTATGTATTATGCATACAGTAATGAACTATTATTGTTATTCTACATGTTTACAAACCAGGGGGTAGTTCTGTGTATTAATTATTAATAAACAACGTCACGAGGATTGTGGAGGTGTGAGGTGGCCAGCAGTAGCGGCACTGGGGGCTGCAACACAGTTTCGCAATGCCCTGCTTAAATAAAATAAAATCATTTCAGACCATATTTTCTCAATGCATATCTCATGTTTTTCCAGTACAACAGGGTCCCCCTTGCATTTAAATGTACACCATCTACAAAAAATATATAAACAGAAAAATAAACAAAATCATTTGTTTTAATCAATTTTTATTTCTTAACAGGACAGAATGGAGAACATCAACTTCTATAGTCGATCTTGCATAAGTGATATTTGTTTAATGTATATTGACACGGGAGTGTAACGGCTGCATGCACTCCTGTGCTTCCGGTATATACGCGTATTCTTGTTCAATATATATGTTAGGCAACTCATATAACCCCTTTTTTACAGGTATACCCTATATCGGACAGGATTACACTGACTGATCAGTCATCATGAGCTTAGAGTTCACATCCGGCACCTATACTCCGTTGCCAATGCATTAGGGTCATTGTTCATGTTCCAAAAATCCTAAATAGAGGATACTTGAACTAAATACACCCATTTCCCATAAATATATAAATACATACATACATACATACATACATACATACATACATACATACATACATACATACATACATACATACATACATACATACATACATACATACATACATACACACACTACCACACACACACACACACACACACACACACACACACACACACACACACACACACACACACACACACACACAAACACACACACACACACACACACACACACACACACACACACACACACACACACACACACACACACACACACACACACACACACACAAACACACACACACACACACACAAACATACACACACACAAACACACACACACACACACAAAAACACACACACACAAACATACATCCTACATAGAAATTACATACATATATGCATATATAAATTGGTTCCCCGTCCCCCACCTTTAAAACCGGATCGACGCCTCTGGGTGCTGGTAACCTTAGCCATTTCAAGGACCTCAATGTTGGTGACGAAATCACTCAAATGGATGTTTAGGATAGCACGTTGATGGTCACGCTCGATGAGGTGCAGATGGCGACGAAAGGTGATCCATATGACTCAGCACCATACAGGGGAGTGGTCAGCACAACAGGTTTGTAGACATTGATTGAGCGCAACAAGAAGATGTACCATCCACCCAGCATCTCCATCAAACAGTCTGAACTGAAAGCAGTCCACAAATTCAGCTACTTAGGATGTATTGCCATATCTGATGCCAAAATAGACAAAGAAGTGGACAGTAGACTAGCAAAGGCAAACAGTGCCTTCGGTAGAATATGCGAACGGGTACGGAAAAAGTATAAAGAAAGACACGAAAATCAACATTCAATGGATGTCCCGTCGTCATCATAACCGATCGTTAGAAACGACACGTTCAGAATCCATGTAACAGCATTGTTCACGTACGTAAAAGATGACGTGTCTGTATTGTTCACGTCTATAAAGAACATCAACATGGCAACACTTAGTGAATTTCCCGTCGTCATCATCACTGATCGTTAGAAATGTCTGAAGTGTTTCGACCATTGGCCGATCCGCGCATGCATGTCTCGACAGACGCACATGACAATGTCAATGACAAAAGCGACATGTCTCTCGCACTTGACGTCTTGTTGTCGGAGCAACGCGGATGTCCGACAGAAGTTTCGGTTTGTTGTTCGGTCGGGTTCTTTATCGACTTTGAGAAAGATCCAGTTTCGGTGCACGTAGGGCCTATACAGTGTCGCTGAAGGCGAAGGACGCTTCAAGCGACGTTCATCGGTCCCATGACACGCCGTTGCCGTAGGTGAAGCGAGGGACGATCAGAGATCGCGGGCCGGTGTTTCGGTTGCCATCCGCTAATCGTTGATCTGGCGTCTCAGTGACCCCAGGGCAATGATGTCCCTAGAAACATGCAGTATTGAACACCGAGCCGAGCAAACATTCACAGCCTTAATGTAATGGTTATGATTTAACAACATATCGTCAAGTCTACTGCAGCCATACTCGTGCCCATGCACCCCCTCAAAAATAATTATTATAGCAACCGAACTGAACAGCAACGCACCGAAGCGTAGCGATTCCACCGGCGAACAGGATAGACACGTGAAACACTTGAGATGCAAAAATAACCAGTAAATATTTAAATAATTATATGAAACTTAAATGAAGTCGTGTACAGAGATTTGTACTTTTTGTTAACATGTCGACAATTATGGGAGTGTGCCAGCGTTCTTTTCAGCATTCGGTGTACAAGAGAACTGTGGCTGTTTTTAACAGACGTCTTATGTAGTGTCGCAAATTTGGAAGAAAACCTTTATGAAAGGAATGTGAAGCTCATACACATTTACCATTTTAACTGCGTTAATGTGCGGTCGCATTCCGATTAATTGTAATAGTATTTTTTCAATGTTAATTCGCATGAATTTATAAAAAGAACTTATTATTTTAACCGCGTAATATATTGTGCGGTTGCATTCCGATTCATTGTAGAAGAATTGTGTTCAATGCGTAATTCGCACGAACATTGAATGAATAATTTTAATTTCACAGAAAACATGCAAACGAAGTTTTAGTTTATTAATTAAGTAATTCAATACTTTATTTACTAATTCTATACAGAGTAGGCACTTCAACAAAATCTGCTGCCGCGGTGATTTTACGTGCGCGCAAAGCCGCGTAGCGTTTGCGTCGTGTCGTTTACTTGAACCTGGGTAGCGTTTTGTTTTTAGCTCTCTGATTCGCGCGCATTTTTCAAGATTGACGTCATCGGATCGCGGCTCCATTAATTAATTTACCAAATAATCCAAAGAAACTGGTGAAATATGTTGTGTTTTATATAACCTATGGGTGTTTGATTAGTCTGTCATGAAAATTCTTTGGCGTGCATGGGCGCGAAATGCCGCTTTGAGCCATTCTAACAGCGTCTAGTTTTACCGTTGTCAAGACATGCATCTCGATGAAATCGCGTGTGTGTCACCAAAACAATTTGGGTTAAGCAATACAGGTGTCGAACTGGGGAATTATTTTGTATCTAAGGTAATCTATGAGGTTTATTGTAACCTGTGGTGAAGAAAATTTTGGCGTGCGCGGGCGCGAAATATGGTTTTGAGCCATTCATAAAGTGTTTCACCTTTGCCATTGGTAGCCTGGTTAGCGTAGGCGTTGTCATGTGTGTGTCAGTGAAGAAGTTGCGTGCGTGTCACCAAAAGGTTGGCTTAAGCTGTATATGTATGTTGAAGAGAACATATTTTATGTTTAACCTATCTATCATTCTATGTGGTTCTGTTGTGAAGAAATTTGTTTATTATGCTATTAAAAAGTCATGACATTTGACTTTGAGTGACGATCTGTGACTGTGCACTTCATTTGCTTCACGTCACTCAGTGACTCAGATTGTGAGTTATCCTTTTGGATGACGTTCCGTTATGAATTTAAATTAATTACAACAGTAAAATAGTCAAAGCTAAGAATGTGTGTGTTTGTATTTATTTATTTATTAGTAGCCTGCATTGCCTTTAGCGTTCAAGGTGGATCAAGACACTTATGATTAAACAATACCCAATAATTTACTATGATCACAGCCTAAATGTGTGACTAAAACAGGACAATACACATATAGGAGGATCCCGGGTATCGATCTTGACATGCCCCTCCAACCTTTTTTGAAAGTGCCACGTACTTCCTAGACTTGTGGTAGTTGAGTGTCTCATTTATGATTCTGCCTGAACCATTATACCTTGACACAAATAAACAAACTAGGCCCCTCTATATCATCCAACGATGTGCAGCTCGATCTGTCTAACATCGCCACCGTAATACCTAATCTAGTGTAAGGAACATGCTCCAGATATTAGGATGATCCCATCAGACATCAGACATCCCAAAGAATGATGTATGAAATCGCCTAGTGGATTTTTATTAAGTTAGCTGTGTAACTTGTAGTAAAGTACTAGTATCACTTTGCTAAATCGATGTAGTAACTTATTTTCATTTCAACATTTTGACGTAGGTTCATATCACCGTTTTAGCGGTTTAGTACTCAGTAGTGTAGTGTTTCATCGGCCTGGTCACATTGTTGTTTTGTAATAAGTCAACGAAGTAAGACCGTGACTCTATCTATCCTTTCAGCTTTCTACCTCGTTAGGGAGCTCATATATAAGCTGTTGTTCGCGTGTAAATGTGTGTGTGTGTGTATGTGTGTGTGTGTGTGTGTGTGTGTGTGTGTGTGTGTGTGTGTGTGTGGTGTGTGTGTGTGTGTGTGTGTGTGTGTGTGTGTGTGTGTTGTGTGTGTGTGGTGTGTGTGTGTGTGTGTGTGTGTGTGTGTGTGTGTGTGTGTGTGTTGTGTGTGTGTGTTGTGTGTGTGTGTGTGTGTGTGTGTGGTGTGTGTGTGTGTGTGTGTGTGTGTGTGTGTGTGTGTGTGTGTGTGTGTGTGTGTGTGTGTGTGTGTGTGTGTGTGTGTGTGTGTGTGTGTGTGTGTGTGTGTGTGTGTGTGTGCATGCGTATGTATATAAGTAGGGCCGATCTGTTCATACATGTAGGCACACTAGCATGTTCGCTTGTCGTCAAACTAACTATGCTGGAACTGACAAACAACAATTAGACCAACTTGTTTATTACGTAGATGAATGCAAACATGCCACATTCGGCAGACTGTACAATGATTCCATGTCAAACAATTACGCATGGAAGGTGTGTGAAAGCGGATATCGTAACATAATTATTACATTCGACAAGCCTAGTTTTAGCTCGTTCAATCTGACGTAGGCCAACTGTGATTATCGTTGCTAATAATTACAAGTAATTATGCACTTATGTTATCTAAGTGACAACGGACAGTGGATATCTATTGTTTTGGTCAGTGGGTCGATTAAATTAAAACGAAACCTCCATATAGAAACAATGACAATTAGAGACCCATCATGAATATTTTTTTGCATTGTTAAAATCTGGATGGCGCTGGATAATCCCGCGCGGAATTTCTCCCCTTGGTAGCGTTTCATACAATCTGATGGTCTTCGTCACACTGCCATCACTGATTATTCCTTTGTGCGATGCGAATACATAAGTACTTCTGAAATTAAACGACGCAAAGAAATAGTGAAACGTGTATCCACTTACCAATTGCCGTCATCATAACGAAATAAGTGGACTATTTTGTAAGATATAAAAGCAATAATGTTGACGACCGCCATCTTAAAAATTACGGATGTGAATATCGGGCAAGGTTAAATATAAATTGTGAAATAGGCACGCCCGGAAATGTGCATGTTCAGCCCAATATAATGCCTCTATGTGAAGCCAGTCATGATATATGGGGAAAATAATTTTAAGTTTCGGGTATCGGCAATTTTTAATATTGCCCAAAATGGCAGAAACACCCAAATATCAGACTACTTCGAACATCATTCTATAACAGAATGACATCGAGGACACATGTGCCAAGTCCCACGTTTTGTCCAGGTGTGATCACTTACGGCCTTAGCTGACATTTACGTCCGTCTTTAATAATCAGGAAAACATTGCAAACGCGTGCGTGTAAACGATCCTGTAGGCAGTTTTACTAAAATATGCCAACATACATGTTAGAAGACATTATATATACTGAACCACAAATCCATGTTGACCAACGGACCCGTTGCGTAGACAATTTAGTACAATGTGACAACTAACGTTATTAGGATGAATCGTGTTCTGAATAAAAGAAAGAAGCTACGTCCCCATTTCAACGAAGGAACTTTGGCTCTAAATATCGACATGATAAATGGTTCAGACATCCTTCCGAAACAAATCCAATTGGTGTGTGTGTTTATCAGTATATTTGGTATTTGCGAGGGTTGTGAAACCTTCAGAATATACTAGTTTTAGTAAATACTAAGCTAAAATAAATGTTTTCGCTTACTTTCGGGAATATACGAACGTAATTTTATTTACAAATTGAAGGGGTTGTGGACCACTGTCGCTGGTTTCCAAGTTGTATGAAATAATAACACAAATTAAACGCAAGCAATCAGTCTTCAATGAAGCACACAAATACAGTAGACTATGAGGAGAACCAGCACAGCAGGAAGCTAGAGCCAACCTACGTCCACGGAGTAGCACAGCAGGAAGCTAGAGACAACCTACGTCCACGGAGTAGCACAGCAGGAAGCTAGAGACAACCTA
>JAODUO010000638.1:32500-40000 GCA_025642075.2 Ridgeia piscesae
TGGCTTTGTTCGTGACAGATATAATCACCAATGTTTCTGTCTAACATGCATGATCTGTGTACGAATACGTACGTCCTTGTCATCCCTTAATCCTTGTAGTTTTGCCCATACCATGATTAGCACATACACTGTCCAGACGAAAATGAGTATGCAGAGTACAACCGGGTTGTGTTTGATTTGGCCAAGTAATGTCAGGTCAGCTAAATTAACTGGACTTGGTGGTATTAAATACTGTCCAGCGTAAGTTGTGAGATGGTTGCAGCTACACCCCAAGTAGGAAGACGTTGTTTCTGGTCGGACCTGTGGACATACAACATGTTATGGAACATATTCAACCGGCTGACGCGTCCGTATATCGATGGATTATATTGGTAATGTGGTACGTTGCTCGGTTCGGAGCTTTACTTTTAAAGTCATTCGCTTCAATTAACCATCAGTGGCGTTTTTTTATAGTGGCTCCATACCCTCCCGTAGCACCGTTTTGATAGTGGCTCCATACCCTCCCGTAGCACCGTTTTGATAGTGGCTCCATACCCTCCCGTAGCACCGTTTTGATAGTGGCTCCATACCCTCCCGTAGCACCGTTTTGATAGTGGCTCCATACCCTCCCGTAGCACCGTTTTGATAGTGGCTCCATACCCTCCCGTAGCACCGTTTTGATAGTGGCTCCATACCCTCCCGTAGCACCGTTTTGATAGTGGCTCCATACCCTCCTATAGCACCGTTTTGATAGTGGCTCCATACCCTCCCGTAGCACCGTTTTGATAGTGGCTCCATACCCTCCCGTAGCACCGTTTTGATAGTGGCTCCATACCCTCCCGTAGCACCGTGTTGTCAGTGGCTCCATACCATCCCGTAGCACCGTGTTGTCAGTGGCTCCATACCATCCCGTAGCACCGTGTTGTCAGTGGCTCCATACCATCCCGTAGCACCGTGTTGTCAGTGGCTCCATACCATCCCGTAGCACCGTTTTGTCAGTGGCTCCATACCACCCCGTAGCACCGTTTTATCAATGGCTCCATACCGTCCGTAACACCGTTTTATCAATGGCTCCATACCGTCCCGTAACACCGTTTTGTCAGTGGCTCCATACCATCCCGTAGCACCGTGTTTTCAGTGGCTCCATACCCTCCCGTAGCACCGTGTTGTCAGTGGCTCCATACCCCCCGTAGCACCGTTTTATCAGTGGCTCCATACCCTCCCGTAACACCGTTTTATCAGTGGCTCCATACCCTCCCGTAGCACCGTTTTATCAGTGGCTCCATACCCTCCCGTAGCACCGTTTTATCAGTGGCTCCATACCCCCCGTAGCACCGTTTTATCAGTGGCTCCATACCCTCCCGTAACACCGTTTTATCAGTGGCTCCATACCCTCCCGTAGCACCGTTTTATCAGTGGCTCCATACCCTCCCGTAGCACCGTTTTATCAGTGGCTCCATACCCTCCCGTAGCACCGTTTTATCAGTGGCTCCATACCCTCCCGTAGCACGGTGTTGCCCCAACACAACCTATGTGCATGCAAACATATACATGCGTCCTGTTCATCATCTGAATGACGCCTTCTCAATATATCGTTTATATGACAAAAAAGGTGTTTATTAGTGTAATGTTGAAAACATACAATAACACATTTTGTATCTTTTAACAATACACTTACTTGACAACGGTCATTTTTCCAAGTGTCATTCGGTGTATCCCAAAACAGACAATCTGCCACATATCTGACGAGTGTGAGACTGATGACGTTTATACTAATGTCGTCTTCATCTTGTTCCTTGCCTGAACAAAATCCACACGGACCATTCGGGTTGTCCAAGCATCGCTCACATAATACTGTGTCATATACGGTTGGCATGATTCCCACGTAAGCTGTAGTGGTTTCTTCCCTGCAATACACAACTCCAAACAAACTGACCGTGGAACTGTTGACATCCTCCAAGACATATTTCAGTCCCGACGCTGTCGAATTGTGTATCACCCGTGACAGTCGCGACATCGCAAAGTCTACGACGAGAAGTGTTGCGGTGTTACTCAATCGGTCACCGCCGTAGAAGTCCCACAACTCGGGTTTCTTGTGCGATTTAACTACGACAACCAGTCTTATGTTGGACGTTGCTGTTATCCTTATGTGGTACGATTTGTTGCAGTGGACAAGAGACTCGTAGATTTTGATGTCTTCCTTGAACACTTGGGTGCGTCGGTTTATATAAGAAATGTTCCATACTAACGTGCCGTTTGTTTCATCTGAAAATATAACCATATGTTGGTCTTGGAAATATAACAACAATAAACTACACAAATGAGTATGTTGGTAATGTTGTTCGTGTTGCACAACTAACGTAAAGTGTTTTGTTGCTAACTACCATATTGACTACCATATTGCTATGTTACTGACTTTAGGAAAACATTATAATTTTGCACGGTTCGGAAATGGTGAACTGTTTCAATTAGGTTACCGTTTTTAATTGTGTTGTATATTTACTTAATATGCACGCGCGTGCGTGTGTGTATATGTGCATCTGTGGCAGATATTCATAGTCGGCTGCGAAAAGAATGCAGCATTGACATAATTCTGCTGCCTGTGATCCTCCTCTCAGCAAGTTGTCCCCCTTTTCTATCTTATCCCCTTTTCGTGCCACTTTTCATTCAAAATTTTACTCCAATTACCGCGATCACTGGCGATCACTGGTGACAAATGCAATATGCAGGACATTTTTAGGTATATTTAGGAATTTCGTTGGCCACGTCCTTCAGTGATATGTCAAGATTACGTTTAAGAAAATGAACATAACACTATTCAGTCTCTTCCCTTGCGTATATTGTCCAAGTCTCACAGCCATAGAGGTGCTGAAGACACACGCTTGGTAAACGCATAGCTTGATGTTTACTGTCACATTTGTGTTGCTCCACGCTTTCCTCTTCAATTGGAACATGGCAGCTGCAACGTTTCGCATATTAATTTCAGCATCTATGGACACTCTACATGTGATTGTTGAGCCTGAACATGTCAACTGTTCAACGACATCAAGTGTCACATTGTAAATCATTGATCGGTGACATTTGAGGTGTCCTGTGCAATACAGAGCAATCTTGAACAATGTGTATGAACACCCTGGTTTGTCCAGTCATCGGAGTTCACCTCTCTGCCTCATTGGTGTGGTCCAAAGCAATGCAAAGCAATACATCCGCATCAGCTCAGCTGCAGTAGCGGCCGAGCAGATGACCAGGCCGACTACCGACCACCGCTCCGGGTGTTCTGATAGAGTTTTCTCCCTTAGATCATTTGCCTACCAAAGCTAATGAGCGTGATCTACCCTGCACTAGTTTCATATAGATTGGGATTGGAATAATACGAATTGCGGACGTATCCACACGCCGTTGGGGCCTGCACACTGCACCTCTGGAGCTCCGGTATATACTAGCACATTAGCCTGGGATGTGCTCAGTATCCGCAGTGCACCACAAGGAGGTTGTGCTAGGCTCTTGTGTAAGGAGCGGCTATTTACCAGCAGGGGCGAATTATGCACTCGGGTTTCTTTTCACTCCAATCAGCTATCTGACATATGTAGCTGAAAGCCATAGCATTAAGCATGACTAAATACTACGGTACACTACAACACTAGACACATCACATATACCTGTGCATACACACCACATCACATATGATATATATATATATATATATATATATATATATATATATATATATATATATATATATATATATATATATATATATATATAATATATATGTATATATATATGTGTGTGTGTGTGTCCAGCAAGAGCATGCTGGGAAGCACAGCTGACTCGGTCACTTCGATTTCGCCGCCAGCGAAGCCAGCTTTATTTAAGGATTATATTTCAAAGTTATTGTTATCCCTTTTACATTGTTGTTATCTACTTTGATTTCGCGCTGCTATTTAATTGTGCCGTCTACACTCTACCTGTCAAACATAAAGGTCGGCATCGAAGTGTACGTATTTTTGTTTTGTGTGATGCGTAATAAGAATAGGCGTATTGACGGTTCTCATATATGCGCGTACACATGTGCGTGAAGGTCGAGAAACGATTAGGTGAATAGCATGTGTACTTTTCGAATACCTTGGAAACGCTCTACGCAAAACGCTCTACGTATCTCAGGTCTCAGGTTGTTTACTCCAAACAGCCCAAATTTGGGCTAACGCAGGAGTTTGTAGTGCTTCTTGTGCGCATGCGTTTGGTTGTATATATGTTTGTTTGTTTGTTTGTTATAACTTGTTTGTTTGTTTTACAGGCAATTTAGGTGAATGGGTGTTGGGAAGGGGAGGTTCATTATTGCTGCTTGAAAACCTATGGGATTTTCTATTGCAGTAATGTGTGGTGGGATCATATTCCAGATGCGAATTGCACGGGGGTAAAATGAGAACACTGCAGTGTTGATGCGGCACCTGGTGGCGATGTAATGGCCACGGTTTTTTGATGGTTTTAGTAGGCCCGGTGGTGGTGTGATGTTGATTATGTTATTTAAAATTTTGCTTGTTTGATAATCCTGCGTCGCTCAAGAGTGGGCCATCCAAGGGTGGCTATTAGGTCTGTTGTGGCTGTTTGGCGTCGATGGTTGTTTACGGATGGCGACCTTTTTACGGGACAAACTGAGACAATGTACCGCATTTGTCAAACGTACTAGGGCGGAATGATGTTTTCCCTTCAGCATAACCATATTTTGGCTGTTTCACATTCTGACATCAGTTCAAGTAGGCTCGTAACAAGCTAAACCAATGGTGCCCATTGTACTACCGCATACCTTGCCGTGGAACTGGGACGTTAATGTTGATGCTACTTTGCAGTCTTAGTGATTGTTCAGGTGTGGAGTCTTCTTCATAGTAAGCGACAGAAACTGTACTGGGTAACAGATCACGTGACGTGCTGCTCCATGTGTACGGATTCTTCTGGAGTAATAGCTAAGACATTCAAAACACAACGTGCACGAATTAAGTAATTTCACAGTCATTATAGTCCATCAATTATTTTTCGTGTTTGGTGTATGTGCGCATACACACACACACACATATATATATATTAATATATATGTACATTAGTGTATGTTTGTGTGAAAAAATCAGACGGTAATGGCCAACGAATACCTACACATATTATATATATATATATATATATATATATATATATATATATATATACATATTCATATAAATGTACTATATATATACATAATATATTACATATAATGTAGTATAAATAATGTATATACACATAAGATATATACCAATACAAATATATATATATATATATATATATATGCATATTATAAGTATACATGTATACATACATATGTATTTTAGAGTTGTGTGTAAAATAAAATGGTAAAGGCCAACAAATTTGAAAAGTCGAACAAAGACTTATGAACTTGATGGATGTTAAATTATTTATTTTATGACGCACTTGCTTCGTGCAATTGGCTTCCGCACATCCTTCAAGAGAGAAGACGTACAGATTGTGTATAAAGTGTGCCAGATCAGATGAAATTTCTTCTTCTATTTTCATGGTTCGTGAGTTTACAGTAATTGTAAACTGGTGTCAGATGTACATTAATACATACATTGCATTACATTAAGTTTCCTCATTATGACAATCTTTTTTCTTGACGTTTGTGTTAAGATTAATTAGTTTACTACCCGTTCTCATTTAATCTATTTTAGTATCTACGCATGTATATGAGTGTTTAATTTATGTTGCTCTTTGATGGGGACATGGTTGTGATTCCATGGATCACGTTATAGAATGTTCAAATTTCCTTAGTTTCAATAACATTCAGATCAATACAATTGGTAATAAACCTTTATATAAATGTAAGTTTTATAAATATTCGTACGTAACTACTTCTAAGATGAAAACACAAAAAGAAGGGGCTACCTTTGGAATTCTTAGAATAGAAACAATACATCACTGTACCTGACTATCATATGTCTCCCCAGAAAAGTAGGATATTAACAATATGTATATTCAAATGAAATATATGTTTTAGTAAAAGGCGGCATTCAATAGGAATGATGTCAGGTGGCAAAGGTCACTATAGAAGACAGAGTAGTATGTCTATGTGTCAATATTTAATGACACATTAGTGACAAGTGAAGCAAAGTAAATGTATATCGACTTAACCATTCAGCCAGCATATGGTCAAAAAGGTACATATGTAGTCGTGGTAGATACACTGTAATTATGTGAATAAAACATACATTACCAGTTGTTAGTGAATATTAATGTGTAGCTATTGATGTTCTACAAATGTACTACCAAGCAATATTGACTTACTCCTATTCCAAGTACCCGGTCTGACGATGTCAGTTGTGCACTCTTTCCTGTATTCACCAGTTTGACCGTTAAACCGGAGTCAAATCCGGGAATAGGAGAAAACCTGAATGATTGATTAAAGATGACGTCAGTGTAGTCTTTCGTCAAAACCATGACGTTGTCACCCATCTCTAGTGTACCATGTGCACGTCCTGGTACCATTTGATTGATATAGATCGACGCAACGTTATCTAGTGTTTGTTGAACATATCGTGTCAGTCGTTTAATCTGTGATAACAAAACTCGCTTTATGAACTGATGATGCATTCGCTATAATTGCATTACCATCGTGACGATTTATCATATCATATACTATATACAATAACGTAAAAATAACGTGAGTAAACAACAAAACAGCAAAACACTATGACATTTTAATATAACTCGAACACAAAAAGACAGCTTCCGAATATATGCGCAACTACTGGAGTGTTGTGACACTGCACACATTGAACCCTTAAAAACCTTTGAAATGAGTATTGTTCTGTTTTTCCTTCAAGTGTAGAGGTGTGCACGTCCGAAACTTTCACACGCAAAGCGCTATTAGGTTATATATATATATATATATATATATATATATATATATATATATATATATATATATATATATATATATATATATATATATATATATATATATATATAAATATATACATATATACATATATATATATGTGTGTGTATATGTGTGTGTGTGAATTAAAATAGCATAACATCGACAATTGTTTAATAAATACCGATTGAACATGTTCTAGGGAAGAATATCGAGACTTAGTCTCAATTAACTCGGTGCAACCCTCGAAGATGGTTCTACAAAATAAAATAAAAGTATGTTTACATTAATGATACTAGTGCAAACACCCACCTATCATTGCATATAATATATGCAAAATAAGTACAACATATTATATTGTACTTATTGTGTAAATGTTAACAGTTGTATCAAATCTACAGTTGTATCAAATATACTGCTTGAAAGTCGTATGACTGCTTATGTTATCAGTAACTGTATTATGAAACATAATGATATTGCAGTGACCAATGCCACTGTCGCATAGATGCAATGTAATTTAGTATATTACATACATCTTCGTTACGGGGAAAAGGGAATCCGCTTTACTTAAAAGCGTACTATTGAAAATCTTGTTA
>JAODUO010000638.1:45000-80000 GCA_025642075.2 Ridgeia piscesae
TGTTTCGTCTATAATGCATTAAGTTACATACACGCACGCACGCACGCACGCACGCACGCACGCACGCACGAACGCACGCACGCACACACGAACGCACGCACGAACGCACGCACGCACGCATGCACACACACACACACGGGTTGTTTGACATTAACCAATGACGTTAATATATTTCTTTGAACTATTGTTTTTATTTGACCGTATCGGTGTTTCATGGTCTCTATTCACCTATAGTATATTTCAGCACCAGGTGTTTTAAAGGCCACTCACCCTGTACAGATATCGTATAAATAATCCCTGGCTGTAGCACGTTCTCATATATATTTAAAGTCCGTCGATTACTCCATGTCCCAGACTCTCCTTTCCAATCAACGAAAGGTGTCACTGACCATTCAAAGGACATCAGCGAGATGGACGACGAATGCATTGTTAGTTTCAGTTCAACCGCCTCTTGGACGATAGTCCGCCAGCCACAGTTCATCGAGCACCTGTACATGTATACACAAACCATTCTCACGTGTACTTTCACTTGGTTACGCACGAGTAGGGGTTTTCATGTATACTATTTTCCAAGTCTGAGTTTCAAACGAAGACATTGCATGTTTAAAAGATCCCCCCCTTCGAAATGTATTATCCCTGATTTACTTGTATGATGTTGTTCAGCTAAATTGAAGTGTTTAATGGAGACACTGTAATTATATTTCTGTATCCCGCTAGCACGCGTCAGAACGACCGATCACATGTTATTCTTGTTAATACAACAATAACAGCAATACTTAATATTAAGGAATACAACCAAATGCCACATTGCTAATAGCATGATAACGTAGCAATGACTAATTGGAGTGCAATGGGCTCACTCATATGTCACTGTTATTATCAAAGATGAAGAACAGTTTAATTACTGTGTTTATCATTTATGTTATCGGTATCAACATAGTCATGCGTTTACAACTTCCATTAGTGTTTGCCTAATAGTAATCTGCTTCGTATCACATGAAACATGTTTTTATTCAACGTTGCTCGGCTTTGTATAACCACTTATTGGTATAGATTCGTTGTCATACGAGCATGTGTTTACGTAATGTATTTTAATGACATGTACACTTATGTAAACAATGGTTCTGCTGTGTGTGTGTGTGTGTGTGTGTGTGTGTGTGTGTGGTGCGTGCGGGCGGGGTGTGTGTGTTGTGTGTGTGTGTGTGTGTGTGGTGTTGTGTGTGTGTGTGTGCGTGCGTGCGTGTGTGTGTGTGTGTGTGTCTGTGTGTGTCTGTGTGTGTGTGGTGCGTGCGTGCGTGCGTGTGTGTGTCTGTGTATGTGTGTGTGCGTGTGTGTGTGTGTTTGTGTGTGTGTGCGCGTGCGTGCGTGCGTGTGTGCGTGCGTGCGTGTGTGTGTCTATGTATGTGTGTGTGTGTGTGTACGCGCGTGTGTGTATGTGTGTGTGTGTGTCTGTGTTTGTGTGTGTGTGTATGCGTGCGTGCGTGCGTGCGTGCGTGCGTGTGTCTGTGTATGTGTATGTGTGATACAATTCATTAACATATTTACTCACATGATGATCAATGGACCGCCCACTTGTACATATCCTAAGAAAAACAATCGTTGTAAACAACTGCTGTTTTCACCGATTCATCACGCGCCGTTTATCAGAATAATGTTGAAATAGGGTAAATAAAGATTACAAACCGTTTGGAGTTATCATAATCATCGTCTTGCCGTAGTTCCCACCAGGCAGGCTGATTCACTCATATGCAATGCAATATTTGTATTAAGCAATGGCAAAACGTAGTCCTACACGATAGTTTTTTTAATGAAAAGTGAAACCACGTCTTCCACAGTGTCATTCTTTAGTGAGGGGTTTACGACAAACATCATGATGAACAAACTCACCATACCCGCTTTCAAGTAGTTTTTATATTTATTTCTCACTACATTTGACAATATTCAGCTATACATGCTCCATACTTGCCCTATAGAAATATCCAATATATGTCAAACAACGGTCAGTGCTCAATATGTTAAAAAAAAGGTTTCTTGTCGTAAAGTACAATTGCGTTACATACATCGGCCATGTCCATTGAATTGGTTCTCTTAAAAATCACTCCGTAATAACCTTTAAATACCCCGTGTGACATATAAGGAAGTTTGTAAATAGAAAAACTGAACTGTTTGTTTTAATACGCCCAATAGAAATTCCCATATAAGCTAGATACTAAATAAAGAAGCGTTGCTATTTGTATACATTCGCAGTTTGTTTCGATACAGCTATGCCACAATTCGCAATAAATAAAATATAATTTAAACTAAATATTTACTTTCATGCATTCCCGAATAACTGTTAGTAAAAGGAAAATTCGTATATTTCGCAGTATCGAATCCTCCGGACTGATCAAGGCGCTTCACACGTTATTCCCTGGTAGACTTGTTCAAGCGAAGCAACCTCTAATTCTCTAGGAAACCGAAAGTTGATCATGCTCATACATATGACGTGTTACGCTCACATGTTTTCAAGGTACACTTGATTCAATGGGAAAAGGATTATTCCATTATATATATATATATATATATATATATATATATATAAAATAGTGCACAAATGGTATACAAATGGTGTACAAATTATATACACATGGTATACAAATGGTGTACAAATAATATATAAATGATATACGAATGATATACACATTATATACACATAATATACAAATAACATACAAATGATATACAAATAATATACATATAACATACACATAATATACACATAATATACAAATAATAACAAATAATAAACAAAATTAATAATACAAATAATATAAAATAATATAAAATAATATAAAATAATATAAAATAATATAAAATAATATAAAATAATATAAAATAATATAAAATAATATAAAATAATATACAAATAATATACAAATAATATACAAATAATATACAAATAATATACAAATAATATACAAATAATATACAAATAATATACAAACATGATATACATAATATACAAATAATATACAAATAATATACAAATAATATACAAATAATATACAAATAATATACAAATAATATACAAATAATACACACATAATATACAAATAATATACAAAATGCTCAGGCAAATGCCAGATGCCACACAAAAATGACATGTCATAACAACACTTACTTTACAAATCAAGGGTTAGACATACTTGTATCACACTTGGCACCAGTATATCCAGCAACGCAATGACATATGTATCGGTTAACTGCATCAGTACATGTGCCGTCATCCCCACATGGGTTGCTGGAGCACTCGTTTATGTCTACAACATAAATAATTGTTGTATATTTAGTACACAAAGCACGTACGCACAAGTGCGAGACTGCTGTCACACAGCAATCTATACTGCTTATTGTTAAGATGTTGTCATCTCGACGAGTATATTCAGTACTTTCTTATTTGATTCATGTTGGGTATTTAAACTCAGGGATTTACTTGATTTATTTGAGTTTCTTTGTGCTGCGCGCGCTGGCGTTGATCGTATATATTTCGTTGACGCATGCGTACGTTTGTAGGTGAGGAAAATAGACACATTATGTATAGCATAACAATATAGTTAATTTCGGCGATGTATCCAAGTGAATAGGTTATCAGCACCATCTTTGAGTTAACGCCGATAGTGACTAGGTTCTCAGCACCATCTATGAGTTAACGCCGATAGTGACTATGTGCTCAGCACCATATATACGAGTTAACGCCGATAGTGACTAGGTTCTCAGCACCATATATACGAGTTAACGCCGATAGTGATTAGGTTCTCAGCACCATATATACGAGTTAACGCCGATAGTGACTAGGTTCTCAGCACCATATATACAAGTTAACGCCGATAGTGCGAGTTCCCCCAAGCAGGTGAAGTATCTATGAATGTTCTGCAATAATGTTACAATGTCGGCCGTGTCACGTTGCTAGCGTAGTCATTGCGGAAGACCGGAGCATAAAGCACCGTGCTTCAGATGTCACCTCCAAAACATAACAAGACCAATGAAACTTCTTGATTTCTGTAAGAAAATATGAAGTATCGTGCCAAGTAACGAGAAAAAATGCTCATACATATTACGTGTTGTGCTCACCCAAGTTATCACGCTGTACCAGATTCAATAAACAATATACCAACTGAACAGGCAAATGCATGCCATCATAAAATTACACTTACTTTACAAAACAAACCAGAATAAGACATACTTGTTTCACAATAGTCGCCAGTGTATCCTTCAGCGCAATGGCATGTATACCCGTTTATTGCATCAGCACATGTCCCGCCGTTCTTACATGGATGGCTCGAACACTCGTTTATCTCTACAGCATAAAGGCTAGGTGTTTACTTAGTACATAACGCAAACACAAATTCGCACTAACCCTTAGTGGCTATTTCTCAGAAGATGTGATCTACTTCACTAGTATTTGCGACTTCTACACCGACACAATTTGTTCTGTTCTTGATATATTCCATATTGCGAAGGTTAACAATTAAGTTCGTTTAATATTTCAAGTTATGCAAACTATTAATTGATGCCACTATCTACATGTATCAGCAATACGGTTAACAATAAATGCAAATGGAGAAGAAATATTAAAATTTTGTTTTCAACAAGGTAGATGCTGCAACATGCTTCCAAAATAAATGCGGGTATGTCATAGTTTATATAAATGTACTTGTTATAATGTGGTATGCCAATATTAATGTCCGACCTACCTCTTTCACACTTGTCACCAGTGTATCCAGCAACACATTGGCATGTGTATCGGTTAATTGCATCAGTACATGTCCCGCCGTGCACACATGGATTGCTCGAGCACTCATTTATGTCTACAGCGTAAAGGATGGTTGTACATTTAGTACACAACGCACGCAAACAACTGCGATGGTGTTGGCACACAGTAACCTTACTGACTATTTCTCTGAGGTTTTATAACAGCAACCTTGCAGAAACACGACGTTGCAGCCGTGAAACGATACAAGCGGGATATTTCTCTGAAGATGTGGTTCCATCATGGGTGTATGCAACATATACATTGATATGATTTTGCAAATGTTTGTTTCATATTCCATGTCGAGTCATCTGATATACAATTTCATCGATTTTATTTAGAGTGATATTAACTATTGTATTATACTACGGCCGTGTAACAACACTTAGGTTGCAATTGAAACAAAGGTATTTGGATGAAGCATATTTGAAAACTAATTAAAAACAACTGAAACATTGCACCATCGAATGATGATTTCAATACAGTGTACACGTCCTGACGCTTCGCTCCAGATCTGGTGTTAGGCATATTTGGTTCAATATAGGCACCAATAAACATATCGGGTCACTGCCCCAGAACATGTCATGCCAATCTTACATGGCGTATACGTTTATGTCGTCATCATTTAGGAGATTGTCTATGTTATAAAAAATGTTTGCACGAGTATTACTATAATAAGGTACGGTTTATTGTTGTGAAGATTATGTCATCTTCAGGAGTGTATACATCTTCACTATATTACCACATTGTGCTATATACCTGGTATTTTCCATAACCGGGTATTTCCTTTAACATTTCGCTTGACAAATGTATGTGTCAACAACATAAGATTGCAACTGAAATCAACTGTAGTTGAAGGAGAACTACTAAAAATCCAGTCACAGAAATTGATACATTCCCATATATTATCGCAATAATCACAAAACATGCGATGTGGTTATGGTCAAGACAAATTGTCATCAGTGTTGGTATCCGACATACTTGTTTTACAGTGGACGTCAGTGAACCCGGCAGCGCATTTGCATGCATACATGTTCACGGCGTCGATACATGTCCCGCCATGTTCGCATGGATAGCTAGAACACTCGTTTATATCTATAATGCAAAGGATACATGCATATATATTTGAAACTAATCACATAGTAATACAGCAAAACAACACTCACACAACTGCGACATTGCTATCACGTGATAATGGGTGCTGTGTAATTTACTTGACACGTCTATGGTCGCTCAACATTCCATTTGCAGAAGGTTCGTCAGATATCCCATTTAACATTGTATGTGATACTAAATCGTGACTGACACGACATCTTGCAATTGTGAACAGTAATTTTAATCTGACAACAAATGCAGAAGGATAAAACAGTTTTGTATTCGACTTTTTTTTATATATATATATATATATATATATATATATATATATATATATATATATATATATATATACTTTTAAAAAACATACATACATTAACTTCTAACCCATTATCCAGATAATACATTGATGTGCGTTCTAATGATTACTCCGATAGTATGTAGTATTCCTGACAATTAACGCTAGTGTTTATGTTAGACATACTTGTTTTACAATTGCCGCCAGTGTATCCTACAACGAATTTGCATATGTATCGGTTCACTTCACAAGTATATGTACATCCCCCATTCGTGCATTCATTGATGTATACGCATAAATAATGCTTTACTTAAAATAGAACGTTCGTTCACATACGGAGCTCGTGTCATATAATAACATGTACAGACTATATTCAGGAGTATTTTGCCATCTTCACGAATGGATGTAATTTCAATGTTGACATAACGTTGCTAAGTTTGTGCAATTTTCCATTTCGAGAAAGTCAATTGGGTATTTTAGTTAATCCGTTTCATATTTCGCTATATATTAACACAAAGTTTACGACGGCATTATGATCGCAATAAAATATATATATATATATATATATATATATATATATATATATATATATATATATATATATATATATATATATATATATATAGCAAACATAATTACACGATGCATCAACAGCAACAATATTTGAATGGAGGGAAAATATCCGAAACTGAGTCACAACAATGAAAACATTACCATACATTTTAAGATACATTATGATATATGCATTACAATTTTGCTTGAAAAGTTGTTGTCGTAGCCAATATTGGTACCATACGTACTTGTTTGACAGCCGTCGCCATAGATCCCAACAGGGCAGTGGCATATATATTTGTCACATCTATTCGCACATGTCCCTCCATTCATGCATGGGTTGCTTCTGCACAAGGTATTGTCTAAAACGAAACGCATACATACATATATTGCGTATACATTCAAATGAATCACACGCATATATTTAGTAAAACACACTTGCACAAATGTGTCGTTGTTGTCATGTATATACGCTGTGTTTCTCTGTAGAGATATGGTCATCTCCTCCATTGCTTGCAACGTCTACGTTGTCACATATTTCATGTGTTCTTTTAGCATTCCATTTTCAGAACGATTTCGGGTGTCTCATTTAAATGTACGTTCGCAGCGTTTTGCATTGCAAACAATTAGTTTCGTTCTGATAACATACGTTTTGTAATAACCTTATTATAGAAAGCAGGGTTAGAAGTTAACCCAGAATTAATGGTATCCAACCGGGTAAATGTAGGCAAAGATGACATGAAACCAACACGAAATGTTTCATCGTACCACACAGCAGAAGAGTAGATCCTACTGTCGAAACTGTTCACATGATGAATGACAGAAAGGCCAGCCATCCAAACTTGAATAGCTGCATTCGTCTTCACATTCACACAACTGTGCAAGCATACCAATTCATATCAGTTATTTTCTGACAAGTATCGCAACAGCCGTTAATCGGACACATCTGTGAACACCGGTGTTGTGATTGTATAGGTGGTTCCTCAGCTTATCGACCCAATAACCAGGCGTTGGGTAGCTAATATTTCCGAGTTCCTTTGTATAGATTAGCCCCAGTGAGGATAATAGCATGGTCATCATTAAATTGCACTAGCTTCTGGTGTTACATTATAATCTATCCAGAAAAAAGTCCTACCAACAACTTAACCTAAGCTATTAATTTGTTTACATAACTTTATATTTTAATATTTTATTTATTTTATCCATTCAATATTTTTATTGATTTCCAAATGATGTTTATCTACATGTATAAAATTGCATATTTATTATGCAATCATATATATATATATATATATATATATATATATATATATATATATATATATATATATATATATAGTGAACCAACATTATTGTAACTGTTATTCTACACTTTTGCACATATCTAACTCGTAACCTTATTTAATTTGATCTACTCATGGTTTAACAAATTTACCTTTTTAAAGGCTTTCATGTGTATGTATCAACTCTATTTGGGTTTCTACCTGAAATAAATGTATTCGTTCGTTAACGGTATGTTGTTGTACTGTACGACCGGGTAGTTCGGATAAACAATTACGTTTGCAATGCCTGCTTTGAATAAGCAATGAGTTTCGCCAAATCTTGTGAGACGTAATGCTGAAAGCATAGCAGGACACCATATTTTAAAATGGCGGATATATGAATGTCGGTGGTGGTAAATGGTAATATAACACATCATCGCATCTAGAAATCACATATTATGAATTAAGGTTTGGATCGCTAAGCTGCATAGATTAGAATGAAGCTATACAATTCATACTAACAGGTTTTGCTATGGAAATAATACAAATAAGAACTTTTTTTGAAAATGGTGGGTAAAATGCGAATTTTTGAAAGTTAATAAAGGTTAAAAATAATCAAATTAACATCATCACGCCTGAAACTCTACGTATTGACATTAACTGTATGGCTCTAATCTTGTCTATTTAGTTCTTATGATATAACAATATTAGGCTCAGTCGGACACTATCTTTAAAAATGGCGGTTTTGTATTGGCGACCGCCATCTTTAAAATTAATGTAATGCATAACAGCTACGCTTAGAGCTCAATCAACTCGGATCACTAGATCTGTATGTTTCAAACTGTGTCTAAAACGCCTAACACACGACAGGTCCGACACAAACCCACTGGAGATTAGCACCGGCTGTGACTAAGTAGGAACTGTTGCCGAACCGAGTCCGAACTGGCCATCGACATATCCCAACGAGACATCGACTCCTTCAGTTCATTATAATTTTGTTTAAAGTTATTACCCATTCCACACTTCATCATAAGTAGCTATTTATAAATAGTCACCAGACATATAAGTAATTACCTTCACCAACAGGTTTTGCGATTCCACTGAGTCACAGCCGCTTCTTGCCTGCATACGCGCTCCTTTCGGCGAGTTTCGCTGAACCTAGACTATCAACTCTGTACTCTCCGGCACTTGTCAATATCGTCCCGGCTTGTAACTCGCCTCTGTATTTCTGCTACCAGCTGCTCTTCTTCAATTTAAACTATCATATTTACCGCCACGTCCTGGTGTATGTAGAAAAGTTGGCCCTTGTAACTGACACCGATACACAGCTATTTCTGAATGCATTTCGGTTTCACCAGACGAAGCCATCTTGCCTTGTCAGTCGGGCTAATATAACACAGCTCCACCTGGTGTTTTCGTTTTTCAACAGTACACAGATTTGCATAGACAAGCCGACGTCATACGTAATAAACAACGGCACAGCTCATGACGTTCACTAGACGATTTGTTCCATTTTTTTACCAATAAACTATTGACTTTAGAATATGACTACCGTTGGAAAGTGTAAGTTTGCATAAACTCATTTAAGCTGCATAACATTGAACATTTCCTTGATGTTTCGCTTAAAGCAACTATACCTATACGGATGGCTATAATAGTATGGAGACTGAGTTAATGACTGAGCCAAAGCAGGGATGCCCGCAAGACGCCAAGGCAAGGTCTACTTTACCTGGAAACAACATCGCGAGGCCTGCTGAATCACTTGTATAATGAAGATCACGCTTCAATCGCAATTTATCATATCGCAGTTGTTGAAGAGCAACGCTGAAAGAGAGCACATATGAGAAGTATTTATTTGTTAGGGTACTTCCAACACTGCCTGCATGTTTGTTATTGACAAAACACCCGTATTGTTGATTATGTTAGATCGGTAAATTAATACATTTTAAATCACTACAAAATAACTCCTAAATATGTTGTTGTGTGTCATCTAAGTTTTTATGTTTAATAATTGTATATAAATATCAACCACGAAAAGACGTACAATAACGCCTGTTAGAAATACGAAAATAATTTTTTTTCAGTTCAAAATAATTGTATTAAAACAAACATTAAAGCGTAGTATAATTCGAATTGCTTAAACGTGAAACACACATATACACGCGTGCATAAGCTGTATTTCAAAAAGAACACACAGTAAGTTTACAAAACTTGTACTTTAAGTATCCTCTAATTCTAAAACACAGCACATTTTAATACAACGTAATGTAGGAAATAACATAGTGTCCCAGCCAGCATAGTCATTCGGCCCGAGAGCGGTTTTCAACGGCTGGCAAGAGGCAAAGCACGACCGACGGTTTCAAATGACAGGCCTTTTGTTAGCCGTTTATGTGACGTTATGTTAGAGACATGATGTATCACGTCTCCAGAAGCTGAGTGCATTTGTGCCCTTTCTCAACCGGATATATTGGTATTTGACACTAACATGGTTCACAGCTAATACCGCTCTTATTGGGTAATTTTGGAAGTCATGTTTACGGTGCATTCTTAGTATTGAAACAAAGAAAAAATAGTGATGACCCATAAAGTTGCTCAGCAAAACGTTGATCCAAATAATTGTGTTGACAATATTTATAGTATTTCTCGACATTCTTCTATTTACTGCGCGTTTTTCAAACTGGCCGTTGGGGCCGGTTACAGTGAGAAGACTGAGGAGATGTACAAGAACACATTGATAATACCTCAGCATTACCGAATGTCTGAGTGACTATGTAGTGTTGAGTGAGTACCAAATGTCTTTATTCTCTTCATCTACAATAGGTGGTCATCTACGCATTGCCCATTTATAATGTTCAGTTGAATTTATATTTCTGATGACGGCAAGTTACAAGGTGAGGTGAATCACTTTTACCAAAACAAGTGTGTATGCGTGTGTGTACGCGAGTCTACGTGTATGTGTGATTGTGTGCGATCTTTTTGTGAGTGATAGTAAGGGGAACTATGTGATGGATGAAATACTTACATATGCCTGCGCTTTCTGTCAGCATACCCACGTTTAATAGGTATGTATTTAGGCTATAGACACTATAGTCCTGTTTCTGTTCAGAAATATGTCAAACACAAATTATTATCTGGTGCATTTGCTTCATTAAAATGATCATTTTGAAACACGAAGGGGAGGCTCTCATATCCCAAATTAAAATTGTTGCACAATTAAATTTTTATTAATAACGTTAATCCAAATATGTTCATGTAATTATATGCCAAATGGCTATGTATTTTATTCTTATATACATATATAGATTTATTTGTACATGTGTATATTTATATACATATATATTCATATATATATATATATATATTATATTATATATGTATATATAAATATATATATATATGTAGAGAGAGATAAATATGTATATATATATATACAGTTAATATGCTGTCAGAAAGAATGAAACGGCAAAAAACACCAAGAGAAGATTAAAGAATTCTTCAAGACTGCGCTTGGAGGAAATAACATTAGAAACACTGGTTTGCGAATGCAGCTGGATGCAGCAAGCTTATGAACACTTGCATTTTTTAACAATCTTTACATCAAACAATTTAATTGTCATATGGCACAGGAAACAATGTGCACACTTAGCAAGTTGACCATTTGACTTTGTAGTATTACATTATTTGCTTGTTATGAATATGTACTGCAGTTGTTTGCGTCGACTGTATTCCATTTCTTGCCAGACTTTGAAGTGTAAAAAACTGGACACACTTTGTATAGACACATTTCAAACAAGACATGTATACAGTAATACTAGTATATGATATGTCTGACAACGAATTATAGTTACATTTACATCAGTCTTCTTTCCCTTATCTTTTCGATTACTTTACATAATTCACATAGTCGCATTAACGCGATAACAGCAATATAAGTAGATGCAATGACACGCATAATTCCTCATAGCTATATATATATATATTATATATATATATATATATATATATATATATATCGCATTAAGATAAAAATATAATAATTATTATTTTATTATATATATATATATATATATATATATATATATATATATATATATATATATATATATATATATATATATATATATATATAAATAATATATTATATATATATATATATATATATATATATATATATATATATATATATTTCGTTGACGACATACTCATATGCCCTAATACATCACATGAGCTACAACAAATGCTACAGGAATTAGCTGATAAAAGTCAAAATCAGGGTCTGAAGATGAACAAATCGAAGACAAAGGTGATGATGGAAAACGACACACCATCAGATCTAGAACTTTGAAAGCTACATCTGCCTGGGACAGAGATTGAGCACCAGAAACAAAACAAACAAGACAAGGATATTCAAGTAATAATCACGGCCGGATGAACAGCATTCGTCATGCAGCGCGATATCTTCAAGGGTAACATTGGAACATGCTTGACGAGACTAGTCTACAACTCACGCGTTCTTCCAGCAATGACATACGGCGCGGAAACATGGGCACTCACAACCCAAGCAAAGATCAAGCTAGTAGCCGCACAAAAAAATGGAAAGGAGTAGTTAAACATCACATACCAGGACAAAACAACATCTGGGTAAGAGATAAGACAAAGGACACACACATAATTGAACGAGTCAGAAGACGGAACTGGATCTGGGCAGGGCACGTCAGCAGGATACGAGACAACCGACGGACACGGCCTGTCACCACCTGGAAACACAACGAATCGAAAAGACCTAGATGAAGACCGGCGAGACGTTGGAGACGAACTAGACGACTACTGGAAGGGAACCATCTGGCACAGAATAGCGCAAGATAGGCAGATGTGGAAGCAGCATGTAGTCCAACAACGGGACACTATGGCTGCACAATGATGATGTAATATATATATATATATATATATATATATATATATATATATATATATATATATATACACCATATTCAAATAAACAGGTACTTTAGACATATATATATATATATATATATATATATATATATATATATATATATATATAATAACACAATGTAAATGAGTATATATATATATATTATATATATAATGTACGATAACAGTGATAATACGATATATATATATATATAGTATTATCTCTGTATATATATATATATATATATATATATATATATATATATATATATATTTACATATATATATATAATACAAATATATATATATATATATATATAATATATATATATATATATATATATATACGTAACATATGTTATATATATATATATATATATTATATATATATATATATATATATATATATATATATATATGCATACGAAGGCCAGTGACTTCTGTACAGTTATTCGTGAGGCTGGACACATTATGAAAACCATGCTCGGCGTCACCAATGCATTGTTGGACCGATCTGCACCAGTGCAGATAACGTAGCTCTTGCTGAAAGATTCAAACAGTTTTTCGTCGGAAAAATCGGTAACATACGTTGTGCAATCAACTCGCGTGCCGTGAAGCCCAACACTTCTGATTATGTACCGTGTGAGTATTACCTATCCGCGCAGCTCTGCGAATTTACGCCAGCAACGACATCAGACGGATCATTTTGCAGTCGTCTGCTAAATCCTGCGTCCACGACCCGATGTCAACGAGCCTGCTTAAAGAAAGCATCGATACAATAGCACCGGTTTACACAGACCTCGTTAACATGTCACTTGAAGCTGGCGTCGTGCCTGCGGTCATGAACAACCCGATAGTAACACCGATCATTACGAAACGCGGTCTCGACGTTAACTGTCTGGCAAACTACCGTCTAATATCGAACTTAGGTTTCTATCGAAAACGCTAGAGCGATACGTTGCCAGCGAACTATGCCACAATCCAGAGGGCGTACCGGCCCAAACACAGCACAGAGACAGTACTAGAGCGAATACACGAATACCTGACACAGGAACGGCGTGGCGTCCTGCTTGTGTTGTTAGATCTTAGCGTGGGTCATCGTATATACGTAGGCGTTATAGTTGACAGCCGTTTTAATATGTCGGCATCGAACGTCTGTCGCGCTGCATACTCAAATCTATTTCGTATTGCCAACATAAGAACATGTCTGACTACTGCGGTATGCAAGGCCGACTTCGACTGAGCTACGCGAGTAACTCGAGTCCCAATCGAACATCCAAGATCACTTGCTCACGTGACCCTTCTTGACATAGATAAATAAATAAGGTGAATCTTCAAGGCCGCCACACGATGCAATCGCGGTTTGGAGAGGATTCACTCGAGTAACTACGTCATTAATAATGACAGCCAATAGGGAATGTAGGCCCCTACTGCACAATACATTAATTAAACAATAAACGACACAATAATTTAAATATGCATTAAAGTCACAACATTCTATGAATTATAATTTAAGACCAAGAAGATGAACATCACAATTTACACACTGAACAACTGATTACTTTATTTTATATATTTACATAAGGGGTTTACATCCGTGATCACGATCATCGCTGTTCACTTGGATTACTCTCGTGGTACTGCGTGCGCAGCGTAAACCGGATACGACGTTAGGTTAACTCAGTGGCCCAGTCGAAGTCGGCCCAAGTCTTTCGTCCACTTCCTCGTCACGTCACGGCTAGACTACTAGGACGTTATATATATATATATATATATATATATATATATATATATATATATATATATATATATAGTACGCGTATAAATGTGTTCAGCGTTGATTTATTCATGATTCCTAAGTATAAAATATGGCAGCGGTCAACGACTATATTAGTATATCAATAATTAAAGCCAACCTACGCATTATATATATATATATATATATATAATATATATATATATATATATATATATATATATATATATATGTACATAAATATGCATACATACATACATACATACATACATACATACGTACGTACACACTTACATATATATACCCAAACGGTACCAGCCTGTTCTTAAACGTTTCAATGTGGACATATTTACACAAAGTCAAAGGCACACAAGTAACTGCTCGATAGAGTACCTTCGTTTGTTATTGTAATTTTGCACGTAATAAACAAATCCAAATGCAAACGCAATATCCCTTGGTCTTCCCAGTGTGCGGTACTCTTCCCGGTTATGGCCAGACAAGTCGAAACATACAATGGCTTTTTTATCTGTAACAGAAATGCGTGAATAATAATTACGTACAAGTGTAGATAGCTTGTTTAGATATACTGCGGCTTATTAAATAAAACCTAATTGTTTGAACTGTTTTTCATAGATCAGTCAGTAAAGCTAAATGTGACATACGCACAAAGTCTACACACTACACACATCCTCACACACGCACACGCACACGCACACGCACACACACACATATACATATATATATATATATATATATATATATATATATATATATATCAGTACAAAGTACAAATCACACAACTGCTTGATAGATTATCTTCTTTGTTTGTGTTGCACTTGAACACACACAATGTGTGTGTGTGTGTGTGTGTGTGTGTGTGTGTGTGTGTGTGTGTGTGTGTGTGTGTGTGTGTGGTGGGGTGGTGTGCGTGCGTGCGTGTGTGCGTGTGTGTATGTGTATATGTATGTGTGTGTGTGTGTGCGTGCGCGCGCGCGCGTGTGTGAGCAAATGGTGTGAAAGTCGTATAGGCATATGGTAAGTGAATAAGACTACACACCATTTCTAAAGAAGCACTTAACCAAGTTACATCTGAAATATGCATATAGCGAACGATACGATAATCGATGGCTTTCAATTGGCCGCCGTTGAGAAAGCGTAGTATCAACTTAAACGGTCACACTTAGAATAGACCCCACACCGTGACAGAGCTCAATGGAATACTGTCGTTTTGATAAATTCCACTGAAAGTATGGTTACATTGTTTGCATATTCACAACTAATTAAATGTGACATAATCTACAATATGACATAAGCCGCAAAAATAGCTCACTCACTTTGGCGGGAAATTGGCTGATGTAGATCGTTGAAATTGGTGGTATATACATTTGGAAAACAAGAGGAAATATTGATTGTTAAGTATTATTATAATGTTAAAGTTATATACAAAGTTTACTAGACGTATATTTAGTAGTAGTTTTGCTAAAATTGGTTAGTTAACAGTATTTTTAGCAGATTATAATTGTGGGAGATAACAGGGTAATCTAACCTTCGAAAAGTGTGTAAGCAAGATTCAACAAATGTAATTATTTGATAGATTATGTATTCATACTCCAGTACTTAACAAATAGTTTCATTAAGTAGCATTGCTGTTAGAAATAAGCAATTTTTAGTAGGGAAACTCTAGTTTGTCTATGTAGTGTAGTGTTCAGCGTATCCGTTAGGGAGCAGTACCAGTACAGTTGGCGTTCATGGTAGTCAGTAGTAGTCAGAACTTTTAAATTAATTTCTGCGTAACGTAAAATGGGCTGCAGAACATACCAAAAACAGTCTTTCGAAAGACTAGTCCGTCGGTAAATGTCAAATAATTCAATCTTGTCATGTTTGTGGGTATAATCTTGGCAACAAGTTTTAAAATCATCTAAATTGTATATTGAACGTAAAAATCCTTGTTGCCTTTTTTCTATTTGGTCCCATACTGATTTTAATGTTATGTCGCCGTACGTTAATAACTGTTTCATCTAGAGAAATAACTGTGGTATGTGTATATATGTTATATGGGATAAGGAGTTAAATAAACCATTTTTCAAATTTTCCGGCTTTCGGGTCTGCCATTTTTAAAGCTGGCGGTCGTCAATACAAATGTCACTATATCTCAAAAACAACATTACATTGAGCGGTCATAAGGTGGCATTGCATAGCTTTGTGGATAGCAATGTACACCAACGTACATTTCACCTTCACTAACATTCATATATGCGCCATTTCTAAAGATGGCGTCCGGTTCAGCCATTTACCCATATCTTAAGAACTACCTAATCTAGAGCAAACAAATTGATGGCAAGATGTATGGTATGATTATTTAAATTATATTACTTTTGACCTTTTTTGACCTTCAAATATCCGCCATTTTGTACCATCCGCCATTTTGTAAGATGGCGCCCGACAAAATCTAAACAATTATTATATTCATAGCTTAAGAACTACGTGGCTTAGAGACCAAAGGTTGATGTCAAAATACAACTTTTCTAGAAGTAATTATGTGTTGTACTACTTTTGACTTATCCGTGATTCTAATAGATTTTATTTCTGAATATTAAGAGAGCCTATTATCCCAGTCTTATGATCTACGTATCATCGAACCTTGAAGCTGATGTGGAAATATATATGTTTGGAGGCAACGATTTAAAGATGGTTCTAAGATATATTGTGAAACGGACAGAGTTGGCCATTTCAAACATTGGTATATTGATTTCTAAATTATGCCATAGCATATTGAAAACTCACAATATATTCATCCACCGCACCCCAGCCCATCCAACATCCACTGCAATTGCATGACATTATGAAGCGAATGTTTGCTGTTATGCATGACAAATTTCTTCTACATGCTTTCACCTGTCTTCTGGAAACTTTCCTAATCCTTTTGACGTGACAATAATATGATAAGCACTAAGATGACAAAGGTCAAAGGAAATCTTACTGTCGTGGAGTGTAACTGCAAAGTAGATGGAATAGAAAGATGGCTTAGAAACTGCGATTCTGAAGGCAACATAACTACTTTTTCCCAGGATGCTAGCTATAACACGATCTACAAAAGAAGATTTGATAGCAATGATTGGCACTCACGAGTTTGCATACAGAAACTGGATGTTGATTGAGCTAAATAATTCGAGCCTTCTAACAAGTGACAAAGTACCACTTGCTGGAGAATGTTGCGCAGGCCAAATGTGGCACAACCCCATAAGCTATTATATAAATCCACCCAATAGAGATGCTGTCTCATATTTGATGGAAGGACAGCTTGCAAGATTTTGGTGGCTGTCAAGAACTTTAGTAACTACAAAGACAAATCATACTTTAGCTCATCCAATCAAAAGCTCGAGGTCATGATCAAGTGAAGGTTATCTTTGACAGTTATACGAAAGTGTCAACACCGTGCATGAGTAATTCCAAGGGAATATGATCGAACATAGTAGATAATTCAACGTGCATCAGACTTCTATACCTGGCTCAAAATGTCTTCGACATGGGAACTGCTGAGAACCTAGTGACCGCGACACGCAATGATGTCAAGACAAAGTCAGACTGCCCTGTGTCTACAGGTGTGAGCATACCCAAAGAAGCAAACAGTCGCATGATTCAACATATTGTGGAAGTTGCAAAAACATATTAATAGTCTACATATACTCCCAACACATTGATGTCGTGCTCTTGGCTCTTCGCGGGGAGCCATAATTGGGTACCAGCTTCACAGTATTTCTTCCATCTTGCGAACTGTACTTGCTGCACTGGCTTGATTTGCAGTAGGAGAAGAACAGTTCACGGAAGTGGTCAAGGGCTGTGAAGAGTTCTTGTGCACACTATTATGTCCTGGATGGCTCTACATTCACTTTTCAAAAACGTCTGGTGATACTTTTCAAATTACTGATACATGAGCAAGGATTAAATAAACTCCCACGTACCCATAGTGCACGGTTGGAACATACAAGGCGAGCACATTTGCAGGCGTCTTAGACCCAATCATCCCCACATCTCTGGAGCCTGGATAGCACAAGCTTGGTGGCCGATTGTTCTTAGTGCAGTCCAAGGAAACACCAGCTCCAGAATTAAGTACTCGTTCAGTTTTTCAGATGGTTGAGTGAGGGTAGGTGAATATATTGGGAGTTTTCAATATGTTATGGCATCATTTTGAAATCAATAAACCAATGTTCGAATTCGCCAACTCTGACCGTTTTACAGAATATCTAAGAGCCATCTTTAAATCGTTGCCTCTAAAGATCTATATTTCCACATCAGCTTCAAGGTTCGACGATACGTAGATCATAAGACAGGCTCTCTAAAAATACAGAAATAGTACTGTTTGTTGGGGGCCGTCTATTAGAATGACGGATAAGTCAAAAGTAGTACAACACATAATTACTTCTAATAATTGTTTATTTTAACATCATCGTTTGGTCTCTACACCACGTAGTTCTTAAGCTATGGATATACTAATAATAGAGATTTTACCGGGCGCCATCTTAAAAAATGGCGGATATTACAAAATGGCGGATATTTGAAAGTCAATAAAGGTTAAGAGTAACACAATATAAATAATAATGTAAAAACCTTACCTCTTGTCATCAATTTGTTTGCTCTAGATTAGGTAGTTCGTAAGATATGGGTAAATAATGGCTGAACCGGACGCCTTCTTTAAAAATGGTGCATCCAAAGTTATCAACATTACTGCTCAATGTGATGTAGTTTTTGAGATATTATGACATTTGTATTGACGGCCGCCATCTTTAAAAATGGCGGACGCGAAAGCCGGGAAATCGCAAAATAAAATATCCACATACCAGAATTATGTCTCTAGACGAAACAATTATTAACATACGGCGAAATAAAATTTGGCGGCCATTTTTTAAATGGCCGCTAAATCGCTTTGGGACCAACTAGAAAAAAGGTTTTTAAGTTCTATATACTATTTAGATGATTTTAAAACCTGTTGCCAAGATTATACCCAAAAATATGATTCCTTTACACTTGCCGACGCACTAGACTAAGTTAATTTTGAGTAGTACTGATATGGCGCCTTGCAAGCGGCAAGTGAAGGCAATGAGACACTTGGTGTGTGACCACTGTAACAATTTGGTGGATTTTACAATGGAGGAAGGGTTTACTTGTCAATGCATGGGGCGTTGTTGGAAGTTTGGTTGTCTAACAACTGAGATAGCTAGACTAATCGACATTGTGTAGGGGATGGCGATGAGAATGTCCAAAGAGAAAGCTAGAATAGAGAGCGATGGCAGGGAAAAGGTAGGCAGGAGGAGACTGAGAGGAGTGAGGGTGATTGCAAGGGAACAATTTGGAAAAAGAACCGCAGAAAACATGACATGCAGGAAGGTGACGTGGGGAGAGAGTGGCTGCAGAGAAGGAGGGTTGGAAAACGAGGAAGGTTATGAGAGAAGTACATGTGTCAGAAGGAAAGATGAAGGGAAGAAAGGAAATGAGAGTAGGTGTGACAAACGGGAAATGGATAACAGGGATGCTGATAGGAAGAAAGGAGGCAGAAAAGAAAGGGACAGAGAAGGTGTCGTTGTTTGTCTCCCGGGTGCTAGGATAGAACATGTGTCTGAAAGGGTAGATAAAATATTGGGGGATGGCTAGGGAGGATCTACATTAATACATGTAGTAACGAATAATGCAAACAGGGAGGGGATACCTAGAACAGTGCAAATATACGGATAATGTGTAGGGAAACTTAGACAATAATTGAACAGATTATTATCTCAGGAATCTCGCCAGCTATAGGAGGAAGGGGAACAACATATAGAGACTGCAAGTGGATGGCTATCAACACTCTAGTAGAGCAGATATTTGAAGAAGGAATTGGATTAATATATGTGTGTGGATACCTTGTTGGGAAAGAAGACATGTACATGAGAGATGGCCTCCATCTAAGTGGAAATGGGCAGCAGTGTTCTCTGAGAACTGGCTTCGATCTGTTGACAATGGAACAATTTGCAACTATTTAAAGTAGATTCGCAGGGCCGACTCAACGAGAAGCATAAATAAAGGCAGCACAAATAAATCAACAAAAACAGCGTGGAAACATCTTCTAAAGTTTGTTATTAATGTGTTTGTTTAAATGCAAAGAGCAAAACAAAATAAATGAATTAAACATTATGGAACTTCACGTAATAGCTGTAACTGAATATTGGGCCACCATCGATATATCAGATGTTACATTAGGAATAACAGGATATGTAATGTTTAGGAAAGACATAATAGGAAGAAATGGAGGTAGGGTTAGTTTATATATTAAAAATTCCATCCAGGCATATGCAATAAAATTAGAAAAAGAAGCAGAATTTGAAGAAGCTGTTTGATTTAACATAGTATAGGAAATTCAGTGTTAACTGTTGGGTTAGTTTAGCGAAGTCCAAACATAAACATTAAAGAGAATTGGAAAGTACAAAATGCTACAAAAAAAGTGAGTAAACAAAACTGTATTATTATGGGTGATTTTAACTATCTATACAGTGGAAATCTCTACTGAATATTGGAAGTGAGGATCAAACGTTTTTTAAAATATAGTACAAAATAGTTTCCTTTCTCAACATGTGCTTGAACCAACCGGGAGAGAACGTGTTAGACAAAGTTTTGACCTCACAAATGGAATGTGTTGATAATGTCAAGATGTGTTAGCCACTGGGGTGTAGTGATCACAAACGGATACATTTTATTATCAAATTAAAAGGAGAGCGAACTCTAACATACGATACACGAACAAAATCTACATAAGAAGATATCAAGACAAGAGGAAATACTTAGCAAAGACAGACTGTAATAAAACACTTAAGAGCAAGACAGCAACAGAACGTTGGACTATCGTAATGAGTGACATTTACTGCATCGGTTATAAATGTGTTCCTTGACACGCAGGGGAAACGGTCTAAAAAGAAACACTTATCGAAAGAAGTCATTAGAAAAATCAAGTACATGCAAATGATGTGGAAGTCATATAAACGGGAAGAGAAGAAGACTATAACATTTATAAAGAAACACTTATTAAGGCTACATCTGAAATTATAAATTTAAAGAGACGCTATGAACAATAATTAGCTTTTAATATAAAACAGGACAGCAAGATTTGTTATGCATATATTCGAAGTAAACAGAAAGTTCGGGATAAGGTCGGTCTTTTAGAAGGTAGTGATGGAAACATAATAACAGAGGGATTCGTAATGGCAGAACACCTAAATGAATACTTTAGTAAGTTGTTAATCAGAACATATATTAGTTCATTGACAGTACCAGAGGTTAAGTTCGGGGGTTGAGAGTCAGAGTTTTAGAACAACTAATTGTAACCCCAAAAATGATAGCTAAGGATATAAGGGATATGAAGAATAATAGATCACTATGAGTGGATAGGATTCTTCCCAAATTTATGTTGTAAATTGTAGAACAAATTAACATACCACTTGCAACAGTGTTCAACTGTCATTAGAGGAGGGAGTAGTTCCGTTAGAATGGAAAGAAGCAAACATCATACCATTATTTAAAAAAAAACAGTTCGACGAACAAATCAGAGAACCATATATCAGTGAGTAGAACATCGCTGATTCGCAAACTATTCAAAATATAAATCAAAGATCCCATGGTTGATATTCTTGTTTCTAAAAGCAAGATCATGCTTAACAAACATGTTATGTTTTTGGAAGATGTCACAAAGTGGGTAGATGAGGGATCACCCGTGGATATAATCCACTTAGATTTAAAAAAAACCTTCGACAAAGTACCACATAAAAGATTACTACTTAAACTAAAGGCCCATGGCATAGGAAATGGTATGATTAACCGGATAGAAAAATGGCTTATTGATACAATACAAAGAGTAGTAGTTGAAGGGCAGATTTCAAACTGGAAATAAGTTTTGAATAGAGTACCACAGCGATCAGTACTGGGACCTATTTTATTCTTAGTATATAACAATGATTTGGATGATGATTTAACATGCAAAGTGTTGAAGTTTGCGGATGATACAAAAGTGTTTAGTAAAATTAAAAGTTATGCTGATAGACAGTATTTACAAGATGATCTTAATAAGTTGACCGAATGGCA
Organism: Ridgeia piscesae; assembly: GCA_025642075.2. Classification (NCBI taxonomy): domain Eukaryota; kingdom Metazoa; phylum Annelida; class Polychaeta; order Sabellida; family Siboglinidae; genus Ridgeia; species Ridgeia piscesae. The sequence continues at coordinate 67,794 of JAODUO010000638.1, forward strand.
AAATGATGTTTAATTTTGGGAAATATAATTGCATCCACACAGGACATGGGAATGAAGATGCACAATATACAATAGGCTGCACTGTACTACGTTTTACCATAAAAAGAAAAGGATTTAGGGTTAAGTAGTAGTGCTGATATGAAGGTTTCTTAGCAGAGCGGAATTGCAGCAACGAAGGGAAACCAATTTGTTGGATTAATTAGGCTAAATATAGTGTACAAGGCAAATAACTAATAATATTGCTGTACAAATCAGTAGTTAGGCCTTATCGAGAATAGAGTATACACCCGTGGAGGTCATACCGAAAGAAGGATATTAATAAGCTAGAAATAGTACAACGTAGAGCACAACAAATTGAACTAAAACTCAGGGATATTAATTATGAAATGCATCTGAGAGAATGTGGTTTAACAACACTAGAGATCAAGAGATTGAGAGGAGATAAGATTGAAGTGTTTAAAATATTGAATGGGAATAAAATATCGACAGAACTGTTTTTTTCTCGGTTAAGGAAGAGAGAAGAACTAGAGGACATGAAGTAACGTTAACAAAGAGGCAGTGTAGATGATATAAGGGAACATTCTCATTTTCACAATAACATGATTGTTTTACAATGTAACGTCCACCAATGCACATCTTATCAGTACAGCAATATTCAGCAAATGAATTAATATTTTTGTTTTATTATTATAGCCACACAGAGAAATTGTAATGGTAAACTATATACCTACTACCAAAATGTATCACCTGACAAAAATGCTGATCAACACTCTAACAATACATCAGTTTATACAGTCGTAGCATCCTCGCGGCTAATCAAATCCCTGGTATTTTGGTATGGAATAAAACACACCACTTTCCATTATTCTAGTGGGTATCTGTACTTTTCGATATCAATTTATACAACACTTTATAGCCTCACCATTGACACATCACCGGCATCAACAGCCCGTTTCGACCTACCGGCACAAACACTTGACATATACTGCTCTAGTCTGTTTACACGAAGACACTATACAAGCAGCTGATTCACTGAAAATATGATTACTCCAGCAAACCCTGTAGACATATTGTTGTATTCTTGTGTAGGAGCCACGAAGTGCTCTCTCCACCATTTGAGTCAGTGCCCAAGAGTCATAGCCATATACAAGGATTGGTTAAACTGTGGTTCGAAAACTAATGCATTTTGCGCTTCTCAGTGAAGATAAACGCCACACATTGTCCAGATGCATTTCATAATTAATAATTAAGAGTTACTGCCCAAGTCTGATCCTTTCACTGGTAATCACGTTGAGGGTCTGTAAAGGATCCGAGGTTTATAAAGTATGCTACTACCTCTATCTGATCACTACATAAGGTGTATATATTATGACTTTAACCTGGATTAATGTTAATTAATTTGGTATTGATTTAATTTAGATACAATCCAGTAGTTTTAGAAGCACTTTAGAAATTATGGTGTGGTGATTCTGCTTTGCACAGTTGTCCAGTAATAGGACGATGTCGCCTACACAATACCACACAGAGAAATGACCGGTTGGACATCTAGTGCATCTACATATAGTGAACATTTACTCCTCTCTCTTCACCAGTTGCAATACTTGAACCACCCAGAAAGACAATGATGAATACAAATGGGTGGATATATCCTGTAGAACGTCATTAATCTGAACAAACTAGTTCTCACATATGTAGTAACTGCAAAAGAGTGTTCATGTATTTTATATGTTTTGACAACTTTCAGGGATATATATATATATATATATATATATATATATATATATATATATATATATATATATTTTATATAATATATATATATATATATATATATATATATATATATGTATGTATGTGTGTGAAGTTGTATTATGTTAAAATAACGTTGATGAGTTTGAATAATTAAATTAGAATACCATGTTCAGCCAAGCATATCCTGTCGATCGCAATTGTTAGTGATAGAGTCAATCCGCGTGTTCTCATATTCAATCGCTTGACGCCAGTTCCGTCCAGGTTAGACTGGAAGACTTCGTTGTTCAACGTTGTGTAAAACAGCAATCTAAAAATACATTTCAAACAGTGATAACGGTTATTTCCCATTACTATCGTGTATGTACACGTGCGTGCGACTATGTGAGCGTCAACGGAAAGACAAACACTACAAACATTAAGTAAACATTTATTGTTTTAGCCACATACATTATAATTATGTATAAAACTACCCCATGAATTTGAGATTACCATGCCATGATGACTGTGTCGATGTTACCAATATACTTCGTAGAGCGCAATGGCTCAGGGATAGAGCTTCAGAATATCGACTACGAGAACCCGGGTTCGAATCCTGTGCTGCGGTGTTAAAACCTTGTGCAAGTTTGTTCACTCTACACTGCTCCAGTTCTCTCAGCTGAATAAATGAGTACCTGGTTATATACAGTGGTGGATATGTTTACGAGCTGCCTTAGCCCCATTAATTTTAGCATATGGCTGGATGTTTCCCAGAGAAGCCGAAATGGTGTCTGAGTGAACAGGTCTGTCATGGAAGTAAAGTATAAAGCGCTTTGAACGGACCTGAGGACTGGATACTGCGCTATATAAGAACTTGCTTTACCTTTTAGTTCATTATGTTATTCCAAACAAGGCCAAAGGGTGACCGTTTGACAGGTCTGCTAGGTAGTGACGTGAAAACAGCTGTGTTTAGCCTATGCACCGAACTCCGCGCCGTCTGACCTTTCATTTTACTTACAACTACACTAGACGTAGCATATTGTTCATATTTTGAAAACAATACGAATAATTTAATATAATGCAGTGTTACCTCGGTAGAAGACTCATAGCCAAGCCAAGCGGTTCATTATTTATCAGGCGAATGAGCAAACTCATTTTTCTTGTGTTCAAACTTAGTAGATTAACAGTTTTGTTAAAGCGGTCTGGGTAGTATATTACGTTATCGTCTGTTTCAACCACAAGGCTGGGAACTTCTTTCCCTGCAAGTAATACAAAAAGAACGTATACATTTTCGTACGCTAAGTTTGGAACAAGGATCATAGAAGTCCCACCAACTCAATGGTATGAACATGCTGCTGGTTCTAGCCTAAGTCCTTGGTGCACTGACATCTCATCCATCCGTTGCCGATACATTGTTTCTTCACGTAAAACACTACGTACGAGATTAATACAGAAAGATTTACTTGTGTGTTATGAAACCGGTAAGCAGGTATAGTTTGTGTGTTTTGAAACCGGTAAGCATGTATAGTTTGTGTGTTATGAAACCGGTAAGCATGTACAGTTTGTGTGTTTTGAAACCGGTAAGCATGTATAGTTAGTGTGTTTTGAAACCGGTAAGCATGTATAGTTTGTGTGTTATGAAACCGGTAAGCATGTATAGTTTGTGTGTTTTGAAACCGGTAAGCATGTACAGTGTGTGTGTTTTGAAACCGGTAAGCATGTATAGTTTGTGTGTTTTGAAACCGGTAAGCATGTATAGTTTGTGTGTTTTGAAACCGGTAAGCATGTACAGTTTGTGTGTTATGAAACCGGTAAGCATGTACAGTTTGTGTGTTATGAAACCGGTAAGCATGTATAGTTTGTGTGTTATGAAACCGGTAAGCATGTATAGTTAGTGTGTTTTGAAAGCGGTAAACATTTATAGTTAGTGTGTTTTGAAACCGGTAAGCATGTATAGTTAGTGTGTTTTGAAACCGGTAAGCATGTATAGTTTGTGTGTTATGAAACCGGTAACCATGTACAGTTTGTGTGTTATGAAACCGGTAAGCATGTACAGTTTGTGTGTTTTGAAACCGGTAAGAATGTATAGTTTGTGTGTTGTGAAACCGGTAAGCATGTACAGTTAGTGTGTTTTGAAACCGGTAAGCATGTATAGTTAGTGTGTTTTGAAACCGGTAAGCATGTATAGTTTGTGTGTTTTGAAACCGGTAAGCATGTATAGTTTGTGTGTTATGAAACCGGTAAGCATGTATAGTTTGTGTGTTATGAAACCGGTAAGCATGTACAGTTTGTGTGTTATGAAACCGGTAAGCATGTACAGTTTGTGTGTTATGAAACCGGTAAGCATGTATAGTTTGTGTGTTTTGAAACCGGTAACCATGTACAGTTTGTGTGTTATGAAACCGGTAAGCATGTACAGTTTGTGTGTTTTGAAACCGGTAAGAATGTATAGTTTGTGTGTTGTGAAACCGGTAAGCATGTACAGTTAGTGTGTTTTGAAACCGGTAAGCATGTATAGTTAGTGTGTTTTGAAACCGGTAAGCATGTATAGTTTGTGTGTTTTGAAACCGGTAAGCATGTATAGTTTGTGTGTTATGAAACCGGTAAGCATGTATAGTTTGTGTGTTATGAAACCGGTAAGCATGTATAGTTTGTGTGTTTTAAAACCGATAAGCATGTATAGTTTATGTGTTTTGAAACCGGTAAGCATGTATAGTTTGCATGTACAGTTTCACTAATAATAATTTTCAATCGCTGTGCTAATTTTTCAAACATTGTACATTCTGGCATTTTATAACTAACTTTCCCCAATTTTAATGCGTTACTGTTACCTGATTTTGACAAACACATTAAAACCATGTTAAAATAGAAACCGCTTTCCTTTATATATCGGGATGTGAACATCCAAACATTCAAAACGGTGTTTATAGTGAAACAAAATCCATAATATATTATTATTATCACGTCAGTTAACTAATTAAAATAATGCTCATTTGTCGTATACAATTTCAAATTACATCACTCAATATCCTTGTCACAACCTTTTTACAGGCAAAATCCTGCACGGTGCAAACAACATTCTGCAAATTCCCAAGTCTCTACATTCCTGCAGACCATTCCTCCTCAACAATCAGTGTAAACAGTGCATATTAATTCGACCACACTGTATCGACTTAGCACTGTGTAACACAGATTTTTCGAGGAACGTTCGCAACGAGTCATATGTACCATTTTAAATAGGTGGCACAAGGGCTACATTTGGTGTCAATGATAGGATAAAGTTGCCTTGATACATCGTCGTGTGGTCAGCTACACTTTGTTGCATCTAAATTATGTGGTTCCGACATAATAGCTGACTTCCATATTGCAGTATTACAATTAGCGATTCGCAAGTTATGTTCAAAGCCTTCGGTAGTACGAGGTAGAACCTTGACATATGGCTTTGCTGTGACTATTTTCTTCCACAGATGTGTAGCCAGCATGCATCTGCGAACATCTGACATGGTAACACAGCTGCTGTTTGCAGCTGTTGTAGTATATAGTTCTTGCTTCATACACGCACGAGATATGGAGCTAAAACGGAGTAAAGTGTTTAGTCTCCATAGAACAAAACACGCCCTTGCAACGCTGCATTGACAACACTGGACACATTGCAACCACACATATAGGTGCCACGGATCTCTTCGTAGATGGGAACGCCAGATAAATGTGTACAAGGCTCACGAGTATATGGACACGTCCATACGTTCATCATCCCAATTACCAACCATGAGTCCATGAGTAAATTCAATTAAGTTCACCTCAGCAGAAAGAGGGACACGCACGAACGTTGCGTTGGTTTTCTTTTCTTGAGATATGTCATGAGTTATCGCCCCGCCGCCAGAAATGTAACAGTTTAAAAACTCCCTTCCGTCATAATTACCGGGGGTCGTAAAAGGGTCGTGGTGGCATATATATATATATATATATATATATATATATATATATATATATATATTTTTATACGAAACCGACCATTTTGGACCAATCTTCCGACTATTTTGGACCATATTGACATTTTGGACCCGGTCCCCGGGGTTTCCAAAAAAGTAAAAACCTTTCATAATTAGGAAACACATGTTTGGTGGGTTTTAATGATATGTATTCGTGGCATACTTCTTCGTAATGTTGAAAATAAGTCGTTTGACTAAAAACGTTGTTTATTTTGACAGTATTGCAGGGTTAAATATTTTAGTTTTTTTGCATCCCAACCATTTTGGACCCGGTCTAAAACACCTCCAATTGCTTTGTTTTGGCATATATGTTGATCCCAACTTTTGCATGAAGTATCTTGTAGTAACTGTCTATGTAGTGTTCAAGTTTAATAGTATTCCACGAAGAAAAAAAAAAATTAGCAATATGATATAAAATATATTTTCTCCATCGGCATCGGTTGTACGTGACCTTGACCCTGGGCGGAGTTTCTCGCCACACGAGCGTTATCATGGTGGAATTTGTGTTTCCGAAGAGCGGCGATTTCTTGATAAATATTTCAGCATTAGGATCAGGTATAACCCTCTAAAATATGATTATTTATTTAAAATAAGAAAGCTTGGTTTTTAGTTGTTGTTGTTTGTACAGCGAGCTAGGCAGAGCGCGTGAATGAGCTAATCAGAGTCGAGCTTATATCGAGGCTTCGCTTTGGATTACTTCCTTCGCTGGCAACTCGCTGTAAACAGAACATTTATTTTGCTCTGTTCTTTTTTTACTTTAAGTATAAATACAGTGATGATTTAGTTAATTATCATACATGGGATTGACAAGCATATTCAGGTATGTATAGGAATTCCTTATATACTAAAAAAATATGTTGAATAAATGGTGTAAACAGACAGACGATTTCGATGTAACGTGAAGTTGTAGTATTTTGTCTGTACTGGGACCGAGTTGATATTGACTTGTTATTGCTTGCTGTTGTATTGCTGCAAATGACACTGCCAGTCCCTTACGTAGTAATTTTTAACGTAAAAAAATTATCTTGATGGGTTTTATTTAATGTCTTTTAAAATAGAGCCCATATTAAATCACATTGGCATTCTCTAATAATGTAGCCCAAACCTGGACTATATAAAATTAAAATGTACTTATCTTGTGCTTTTCAAAATGTTTTCTAAATAGCTAGAAACCCATATAATATAATATTTTCTCACACTTTATAACCATGTTTATTTAAATAGATTTCAGGTACAGATGTCATCAAAAGAGGGGAAGTGGTCCCCCCAAAAAAAATTTTTTGGCAATCGATACACAGGATCATTGACCACCTGAACTGAAAGTCGAAACAACACTGCCATGGAGCTGTTCAGCTCAGAAGCCCGGTGTTTTTTACAGCCTGAACCAGCCGTTGGTGATGAGCCACTGAGTGGATATCGGTTATTTGACATTCGACCACTGGTGAAGTTTGTCGAACAGTTTCCGTGTTCCACATGTCAGCATAGTGGGTATGATGTAACAGAGTTTGGCACACGCCTTGCAACTACAGTATTTTTTTTACATGCAGGGCATGCATGTGGTGCTATCATGAAGTTGAAAAACAATTATGGTGAAAACATTAACTTGCATCTCAAGCAGGCTGCAATGAAAGCAGGTTTCTGTAGCATTGACTACAAAGGATTGATGTCAGCTGAAAAGCAAGTAACAGAAGCAGCCAAGACAGGTAGAAAGAGGGGGGGTTGTCAGGCTGGTAAAGCACTAGCTGATGGTAGCTGTGAAATTGGAGCTTTCTAAGTGAAATAGCCTTGTCAGTAGATATGTAGTAAAAGAAGTACCAAGGATTTAAAACTTTTTCTCCCTTTTTTTAGCCATGCATGTCAACATATGACAAGATATCTAGAAAGGTTGTTGACTGATTTAAAAAAAAATTTGGGCAAAATGTTGAAGTTACATAATATTTTTTTTTTAGATATTTGTCTGATCTTGTTTCTTTTAGTTCAGATTAAAATATAATGTATTGACATCATACTATCAAAATATCAACTTATTACATTCAGTAATAACAACGAAATTGTGTTTTTAAATAAAAATAGTTATTATATTTATCTTAGGTGGCAATTTTTTTGGTCGTGTGACTTGTCATAATTGGGTTGTTCTATGTTTTGCTTCCGATATATCATTATGCTTCTTTGTCACAAATTTGACATCTTTATGACTTATAACAAGAAAAAAAAGTTATACCTGACCTTAGGTCTTTTGGTCGGCATTGTGCCATGTAGTATATGAAACACATACTCACATAAAGTAGGACTTAATTCAAGGAGATAATTGTATAACCATTATCAAATTGTGTAAATGATATCTTAATCTGCATCGGAACAGCTTGACAGCTGAAGAAGAATTATGTTTTATTCAACTGGTATTTCAAACAATACACACATCATGCATTCTTGTCAAACAACTCGGGAACAATAAAAAAATCACAGCAAAGATGGTAGTAGAGTATATAATTTATAATACAGCGTAGGGTCTGGAGAGTCCTAAAACCGTGCTAGTTACTACCAGGAGCCATTTTTTTAAAACTTAATTTACAAAATCATCATCATCTGAAAAAAATTCTTCCAGAAACAAACAAAAAACACTGTGAAGATGCCTTTGCATAGCACATGTTTTTGTTGTTTGCAGTGTTGCAAATAGTCATACTGTGTAAAGTTGATAGGTGGTTGTTGATTCTAAATGTTGCATACATGTTACTTGATAATTTGGTAAGACATAGAGTTTCACATACCGGGGTACTTGGCAAATCTATGTGAGCTATGTTTGTCTTTGACTACCCCAAAGGTATTTCAGGAAGGTAATTTAATAATTGTTGCAAATTATGCCGAAGACTTTTTTGCAAAATCATGTTTATTTTGATAAATGCATATTTTATTTTTAGCGTTGTTATCATGACTATGTACCTCATAGTTGTTATTTATTTGATTCAAAGCCCCATGCCATGATGCAATAATTAACAATTAATTAATATATTTATTTATATCTAGAGGCAATGTTTTAATTTGTTTAAAATTCTGATTATTTTAGAACATGTTTTCAGTGTCCCTTTTTTCCAGTTAATTGTTTTTCTATAAATAAACCCCAGAATCGTTATTCTTCGACTTGTTCAATATTTACATTTTCTATCTTCAGAGTGTGTATATTTTTCTTTGCCGATGGAAATTTCATGTGTTTAGATTTTGCCACATATAGTGATACTTTGTTGATTTTGAGCATTCATTTTTCTTAAAAGTTCTTCGTTTATTAAAGAATCTAATTGTTTTTCATGTATAATTGGTATATTATAACTAAAACATGTTTAGTGTACTTGATATGGTTGTATCTCGGCATAAATGAGAAAAAAACTTTTTTGGTTTTAAAAATTTGTTATTATAGCATATTTGATTTGATTTTAATTTCCATGTATTGTTTATGTTTTTGGGGTAGCTGCTGAATAAGTTAAGATTTGTTCCATGTAAAATAATATGATCAATGGTATCGAAGGACTTGGAAAGATCTAAATAAACATGAATAGGTTTTTCATCTTTATCCAGTTGGGTTATTATTCTATCTTTTAAATTTTTAGTGCCACGTGTGTGTTGAATGTTTCAGTCAGAAACCATGATCAAACAAAAGCCTAGAATCATTAAATAAGATGATAATTGATCAAATATTTGTTCAAGTATTTTTGAAATAGCTGGTAGAAGTGGCATGGGCCTATAATCTTAGATCCAGGATGGAGTGATTACCAAAAAAAATAATCGACTACGAATATGTTTACTATGAAAATGCACGAGTATGAGTATTCAGATAACAAACGTACTCGAGTATAGTACAATTACTTTAGAAAGTAATCTTGATCACCGTAAAGGCGACCTTAAAGGAATCTCTTTGTTTCATTCTAATGTTGGATTACAAATTTACGTTTTCTGAATGTAATACAAATATGATGCATTTAAGAATTTCACATGTCCCCTTTTAAAATGTCAATGGGCCCAGGTCCATTATAGCTACTTCCCATTACAGCTATATGTTTTTCCCCTTATAGCAACTCATTAAGTTTTGCAGGCAAACTAGTCCCGTTACAGCTACTTATTTGATTACACAATTCAGGAGGGGGACAGCAAGAAGGAGCATTAACTATTTTAGATTAATGTAAGATTTTTACATGAAATGTCTTATTGATGGACGCATTTTAAAGTCGTAAGAATTATATATAAATGTGATTATCAGTTAATTGAAATAAAAATATACCATAAAACATCTGTGCAAAACACATTTTTTTTAAATTTCTTGTACAGAGTACAGAATAGCATTTATAAAAAAAGTAGTGAAAGTCATGTTGGTGGGATGGCAGCATCATGTTTAGCAAACATGAACTGGGAGATGTGGGATGGTGTTTCCCCAAACTTTCGCGACCTTGGAATTCCATCCCTCGACATGGTTGTTTGCTTATTTTGTGTTCCACATGTCCATGGGACTTTGAATCATCACCAAGCCGTGTCTCCACAAAGTATTTGTTAAAAGTTATCAGTTGTGGAAGTTTCTCAGTGGGACACACTTTCATCAAAACCATCCACCTCTCATGGACATCAACTGGATGGTGATGAAATAGTTAATGCTCCCTTATCTTGTTACATTATGAAATCGAGAAATAGAAACGTAGCTATAAAGGGACTAGTTCAACTGTAAAATTAATTAGTAGCTACAACGGGAATAAAAAGTCGCTGTAATGAGAAGAACCTATAATGGTAAAACACCTTACAGTTTACATTTGAACATAAAAGACCTGGATTTAGTAGCTAACTGCCCAGACCCAGTTAGTTTTCTGGAGCCATGGCCAGTCATTCACATACTGACAGAGCAAACAGTACAGGTGGGGCTGTGACATGGCTTCTAAAGCTACTTGTTTTGGCTAAATTAGTTATACTCTTTATGATATATCAATCAAATTAGAAAATATACATGTAATAAGTAAATAATATTATATTGTGGAATTCCAGCAGCATTTCACCTGAATACCCCATGTCTCAATTTTTTTAATTTGGAGACTGCATTATATATCACTATTTGGACTTCTCTTATTACTTTTTAATTTTACTAAGAAGCTACTGTTACACTTCATATGATTTAAATATGACAAGAAGGGGATTGTGATTTGTATTGTAATAATTGTACTGATGGTCATACAAAACAAAATAATATTACCACAGTTTGCTTATACTGAACAATTATAAAAACCTGAAGTTTTGCTGAAGTACTCTTTCATTGTATCAAACCAGCATTGGTGAAATTTATGGATGAGAACGTGGTGCACAGAAGTCTATATGAAAAAGGGCAGAAAGAAGGTGATGAATGAACAGCGGAAGACACAAATGAATACCTGCAGAGATCCATGTGGGTACTGGTTTCTGGAAATTCTGCCATACAGAACCATGAAAGCTGTTTTCACCAACAATTTTTGAAATCTTTGAGCAACATATCAATATCAGAACCACTTATTTCATCACTGGCATGCAAACAAAGTGAATATTTTTGTGTGAAAAACAATATTCCTAAGACTATATTTATTTCATGTGACATAGCCTTCTGCCTCATCATGTTTTAAAATCATCATTGTGCAACAAAATGGGAAAGTATTCAATGTATAAACAATAAACACCATGGGCTGTTTGTTAACATTCCTGTGGTGATCAATGTGAACAGTTGTTTTGAATGTCATCTGATATAATTTATACGTCGCGTTTGTTTAAATAATTTTCATAAAATTTTGGCGCATGGCCGGAAGTCACATTTTTGCATTTGCTATGAAAATGTGTCTCAAAAAGCTGGAGGCGTTGTTTAATTTGAAATATATAACTTTTTAACTAGTGACATGGAATCCTGAGGTGGTCAAATTTGGGGCCCCGACTTATATGTATTATAATGATATTAGATAATACATTTAAAATTGTATTATGTTATATGGATTGTGTAAATATGTATGTTTTTATATATATATATATGTTTGGCTGAATACAAAGCTCTTTTACAAAAACCCATACCTGCTTTGTTACCTACAACAAATGAGTCACGATTCCTTAGAAACAAATTCCTTGTCATACATTTAAATAACTTTGTAACAAGTTTGTAAATGTTCATTTGATACAACATCAAAGTTTCTGATTTTATTTTAAAATGATATACATCCGTACAATCATGGTGAGGCAGAAAGCGATATGTGGCAGAAACCAAATTTTATACATTTTGACTGTTTTATTGGATTTATAATTACCCAGTCATACAAAGAAAGGTCACTACTACTATTATCAGAACGTTATTAAATTTGAGGGATCAATCAAAGAAATTACTGGAGAAAGGTACATTTTGATTTTCTAGCAGCCACCATTCCTCATTCCCTTTAAGCAACACAGTTCATAACATACAATGTACCCAGCCGCAGGCAAAACAAAATTTTTGTTTTAAGAATTA
>JAODUO010000638.1:85000-107500 GCA_025642075.2 Ridgeia piscesae
AGTACACCAGCATATGTATACTAATGTATAAATTAGTGGATAGTGAAGGTGATAACAAAACAAATTCTAGGAAGTTAGGTGCCGTTTGCATACTATCAAAGCATTATGACTTAAATGAGTGCCTCTGGGTCAACATTAATTTTGCCATGGACGGTCCCAAGCCCGGCTGAGAAAAGAGGAGGGTTGGGCAACGGGCTGACACAAATTTCCGTAAAAGAAAACAAATTGTTACGAAAACATCGACCAAAGGAACGATACTAAGCTTGGGAGAGCTAAGGAGAGTATGATGTCATGCAGTGAAAGCCGTTAGCTACATCGCAGATACCCTTCTTGTCTTCCAAGAACATCTCAAAAATCGGAACATGGAACGGGAGAACCATGTTCGAAGCAAACAAGGCAAGCCAAATAGCAAGGGAATGACGGGCCTACAACATCACAGTACTAGGGCTATGTGAAACGAGGTGGACACAGTCGGGACGAGTCAGACTGAATGCGGGATAAATTATTCTGTACTCGGGGCATGAAGAGGAAGATGCAATCATACAGAGGGCGTGACACTCATGTTGTTACAAGAGACACAGACTCTTCTCAATAGCTGGGAAGCAGCGGGACCAAGGATCATCTATGCCTCGTTCAAAACAAAGAAAGAAAACATCAAGCTCAACATCATTATGCTCCCACAAGCGACAAGAAGGAAGACACAAAATAGGACTTTAAAAACAAACTGCTGACATTGTGTGACAAATTGAAGGAGAAGGACATGACAATAGTCATGGGATACTTGAACGCCAAAATCGGATCAGTCAACAGCGTGTACGAAGAAGTCATGGGCAGACAGGGACTTGGCAAAATGATGAAAATAGCGAGATGTTGTGCATTTAACAACGCGATCATCGGAGGCATCGTGTTTCTGCATCGCAGGATTTACAAGGTAACCTAGGTATCACCTAACCACAAAACGGAAACTCAAATCGACCATATCTGCATAGGAGGACATTTCAGAAGATCAATGCAGGATGTGAAAGTACAGAGAGGGGCAGATGCAGCCTCAGACCACCATCTAGTGCTGGCCAGAATGAAGATGATGCTACGGATGAGAGACGTCAAGAAGAGCACCAGCATACAGCACAATGTGGACTTCCTAAAGGACGGTGACAACAGAGACCTTCCGACTTACAATGGGAAACAAATACGAAGCCTTACGAGATCTTCTTGATGAAGGAAACATGGACATAGACACACAATGGTAACATATCAAGGAGATGTGGACCTGCACATGCAGCGACGCTCTGGGAAAGAAGAAATACCAACAATAAGACTGGATTTCTGCAGATACTGTTAACAAAGTGCAAGTGAGGAAGGAAAGTAAAGGTGCAATTAAAAACAGCCGAACGAGAGCTGCAAAGGCAACAGCACAGGAAGAGCATACAGAGGCAAACAGAGCAGTCACGACGAGCGTAAAAACAGACTAGGAAATGTTCATTGCAGACCTAGCTAAAAAAGCAGAGGATGCATCAGCCCAAGGAAACACGAAACAACTGTATAATATAACAAGGACATTAGCAGGAAAATACATTTTGAAGAACTCCTGAACAGGCCACCACCTCAGAACCGTCCAGACATCGCACCAGCTGAAGAATATTCCAGATACACTGCGAACGACCAAGTAAGGCAGTTACTGAGAAAGCCATCCATCACATGAAGAGAGGAAAGACTTCCAGTCCAGACAACATTCCTGCCGAGGCAATCAAGGCTGACATAGAGACATTCACAGAGATACTGCATGATATACTCGGGAAGATATGGGAGCAAGAAGAAATACCAACTGACTGGAAAGAAGGGTACTTCGTGAAGCTAAAAAAGGAGATATGCAAGATTGTAAGAACTACAGAGGGATAATGCTCCTATCAGTACCCGGAAAGGTCCTCAACAGAGTCATCTTGGACAGACTGAAGACAGGGGTGGATGCCAAGCTCAGAAGACCACCTTCCGTAAAGATAGATCATGCACCGACCAAATGGCAACACTGCGAATCATTGTCGAACAATCCAAGGAATGGTACTCATCCCTGTACATAAAATTGTAGACTACGAGAATCATTTGATAGCCCCGACAAAGATACGCTGTGGAAGCTTCTACAGCATTACGGGATACCGAAAAAAAACTTATATTGAAGACAGGAGTGAGGCAAGTATGTCTTCTGCCACAATTCTTATTCCTGCTCGCCACTGACTGGATCATGAAAAAGACTACAAAAAATAGAAGAAATGGGTTCCAGTGGACACCTTGGAGCCAGTTGGAGGACCTGGACTTTGCGGGTGACCTCGCTCTCCTCTCACACAACCATCAACAGATGCAGGATAAACAGAACTGCTAAACGCAGAGTCAACACAGCTAAGACTCAACATCAACAGAAGCAAGACAAAGATTATGAAAGCCAACACAAAGAACAACAACCCAATTGCATTGGAAGTAGAGCCACTGGAAGAGACACACTCGTTCACATACCTGGGCAATACAACCAATGGAGGCACAGAAGAAAAGGTCAAAGCAAGGATACAGAAAGCAAGAGTTGCATTCATCATGTTAAAACAATTTGGAGAGCAAAACAAATCAAAATTAACACCACACTGAGAATATTCAATTCAAATGTCAAGGCAGTTTTACTCTATGGATCGGAGACACGGCGAAGTACACATAATACACTAAAAGGAATACAGACCTTCTTCAACAAATGCAGAATCTTACACTTGAAATGGACAGACAAGGTATCCAACACTACACTCTGGAAAAAGACCAAGCAACTACCCACAGAAAAGTAAATACAGAAGTGAAAATGGAGGTGGATATGACACACATTCAGGAGAAACCTCCAGAAACCACCACCCATCAAGCGATCACATGGAACTCACCAGGGAAGAGGCGAAGTGATAGGCCAGTAAATACCTGGCAAAGAGAGACGGGGAGAGAAACAAAATAGATGGGCTACACCAGGAAAGGGATGGCGAGGATAGCCAGGTACAGAAAAGTGGCGTTCCTTGGTCGATGGCCTATGCTCCCAGCGAACAAACAGACATAGGTATTTCAACATTAATGCGGCATAAGAAATGCGCACAATAAAACTTATGCAGATACTTGCTATATGTGTATGCTTCAACATAAAGACATCAGCGAAATTGCAGGTTACATGTTTTGCTAGGTCAGATCAAAGGTCAAACTACTTGTTTCATGTTCTAATTTGGTTATGTTAAGCTAATAAATAAATAGTATATATATATATATAATATATATGTATGCATGCAAACATGCACGCAAGCATGTATGCATTAAACACGTGGTCACTCCTAGGCTAATCTACAATTAGTTGTTGGCGTTTTTTCCGTTGGGGTTTTGTCCACATTTCCAATAACAGGTTGAGGTTTTGTCCGTTAGGGTTTTGTCCTCGCACCTACAAAAAGATAATATTGAAGTTGTACGGCGGGTTTAAGCAGTTGCATAATCAAGTACGAGATTCATCCGCGGAACCATGAAATTCCGTGTTTCGTGAACCCGATTTGGCCATTTATGTGATTTGTCCAACTCCGAAATTTTCGTTTATTGTGTTAAATCTGGGAGGAGACAAAACTGGTAAACAAATCTACAACAAATTAAAACTTGTGTTGATTCATGGCGTAGATCGCATTCGCGACTGTAGTCCTTTTAAACGTAAGCCACATTTTGATTTACTAGGATTTGCGAATCAGGGCACATGCTACAATTCCCCCATGCGTACCATTGGAACGCTGCACGTCAGTTAGTAGATGACCAGATAAAGTCGATTTTAATACGCTCTGCGAATTTAGATTTGCAATTCTTATGGTCGGAATCGGGATAGCGTGGACCCATTTGAAAGTTGAATTTCAGTGATTGTTCTTGAAATGAGTTTCATGAACACAATAATGGCGAATCATTGACGACAACATTAAATATTATGTTATCAGACTTATCACCAACTATCTTTGTAAAACAGATGAATTAAACGATCGCTAGATATCGCCACTCGATCGCATCGCTAGATATCGCCATTCGATCGCTAGATATCGCCACTCGATCGCTAGATATTGCCAGTTAGACGTACACTTTCATCGCATTTCTGGCCACTCACCAATCAGATATGCCCTTTCGTCGTATGTCTGGCCAACCTCCCGCTATCGTCCATAGTGTTGATTTTTATTTCGTTTCCAACATGTAGTATGTACTTTATTGTTCAAATTGACATAATCGCCAAGCTGCAAATCAAGGGTGACTGCAAATTTAGATATAGGTAGTTAGTGGACAAAGTCAGTGATTGTAAAATAGAGTCGGGAAAGATCGCCACGACATGCAAAATATAGTACTCTGCGATCTGAACATAAATATGTCAAATATATATATATATATATATATATATATATATATATATATATATATATATATATATATATATATATATATATATATGTATATATATATATATATATATATATATATATATATATATATTATAATGATCGTGAATTCGCCAGTCTTTCCCATAGGCCGTCACCATATTCACAGACATTGCATTGTAGCATAAGAATGAAGGATGGCATACCCTGAGACTGTGATCTTGGGTTTGGCGTTGCTAGATTTAGTTGAATTTGTATTGCAAGAAAGCAGTCTTAAAAGAAACTATGTATTTTCTGCATAACTCGCATCTTCCACAGTTAGCCGCGACACGCGCAAATGTTCTACGGAAGTGACTTGCCACTCCTCACATGCTTGAATAATACATTTAAAATACCACCCACTATGATATACAGCCTGCACTTCAACTATAATTGAAGCAGGAACAATGCATTTGGATCATGTTTGAATCCAAATTGCATCTGTATTTAATTATGGAAAAGCAAAGTATTTGATTTGGCTGAGCTGTATTTGATCCCAAAATATGTATTTGGACCCAAGCCTGCTATGTACTCCATGTACAAATAGAGGGAGACTATCTGGCTGTTTCACCTGGTATTCATTGTTGTCACCACTTGTACCTTGTTCAATATATTTCAGTTTTATTTCAATCAACACTATATACTGATAAAACCAATAGTTCCAGAAGTGTACTTAATTGATTTATAATATTATAGTTGTATATGTGAACGGTTGCTCCTCCAAATCCTGTCAAAACGGTGGCACTTGTACTGATAAAGTCAACGGATACACCTGAAAATGCACCACTGGATACAATGCTGCTAATAGTGGTAGCATTACGTATTTATATTGTTTATTTTGTTCCGGTGGACAAGCAAAGACGTGTGAGAACGTATCATTAGAAGAACATTTTGACAGTAGGCATTTATTTTTTGTATAGTGACAGCATTACGTATTTATAATCACGTACTTTTAAACTGTGTTATTTCTAAGCATATTAGCAATCGTTACTGTCGTATGGCTATGCCTTCTTCCAGAAAGGTTTGCAGCACCCCAACGGACAAAACCCCAACTGCTTATTGCAAATGCGGCCAAATCCCAACCTCTTATTTTATATACCAGTCACTCCTGTAGGAAGTAGGAGTGACTAGAATGTGTATTTATGCATGTGTGCATGTTTGCATGTGTGCATGCATGCATGCATGCATGCATGCATGCATGCATGCATGCATGCATGCATGGATGGATGGATGGATGGATGGATGGATGGATGGATGGATGGATGGATGGATGGATGGATGGATGGATGGATGGATGGATGGATGGATGGATGGATGGATGGATGGATGGATGGATGGATGGATGGATGGATGGATGGATGGATGGATGGATGGATGCACGCATGTATACCTGTAATACTAATATAACAATAATAAAGCTTTATAACAATAACATTTAATTCATCAGTTTAAACATGCAATGCACATTTCATGTAAAATAGGAATGTGTTCTGGCGTTTGAGTCAATAGTGCCTATATATGTATATATATATATATATATATATATATATATATATATATATATATGTATATATATACATAATATATATATATAATATATATATATATATATTTAAATGAAATACAGTAAATATATATTATAATATAGAATATATCATGCTCTTTGAAATGGTGACTTATCCATTAAAATATAATTTTGATCTAAACAAATTGAAGATATCCTTTACAATTATCAAATGTATATTTAAAAGTAGTTATCTTAAACTAATAAAAGTGCCCTTTAAAATTATAAATTATCTATATAACGTGTTGTGTATATGGGTTACTGTCTAAGCAGGTAGACACTTCTAAAAGCTGTAAAGTGTCAGTAACAACATATATGTATGTCATCTAGAAGTGGGGTCATAAATACTAGAAGGTCGCCAGATATCAAGGTCGGGAAAAAATTGGATTAGTATCTCTGAACGTGAAGGTCAGATTGACTTAAAATTTAGTGTGAACCATAGATTAGTGGTCATAAATAAACACACCCAATTTCATCAAATCGAAGGCGGTCACGTAAATTCGCCCTGTTTTTGCGTGATTTGACATGGAATACTCCCGCATTGATGCGTGCGTGTTTACTGTATAAGTAACATAATAATTTGACATGGAATACCCCCGCATTGATGCGTGCGTGTTTACTGTATAAGTAACATAATAATAAATAATGATCTATTTACTTTCACAACGGACTCCTGTGAACGACCGCTCGCAGAAGCACTTGAAAGAAGAATCATGCTCCACTAAAGTACCCCCATGCTGGCACTGATTCTGCAGTGAAGTGGGCACTGCCGACAGAGTGAATATTAACATGTTAATAAAATAACAAGCTTCGTTGCTCTGTTGACAAAACGTCAATCGGCATCGCGCGACGTGAGTTGTTGTCGAATTACGTTTCTCGATAACTGAGCGAAACATCTATTAATGTGATGTTAAATATTTGTGTTTTTATGTACAACGATGACTAATCGAAGTTGATTTGTTTAATGCAGATGTTAAGTTTAATTATGCAGTCGAAATGCAGTATTATCCAATATCATGATCGATCATGTTTACACGGAAACTGTTTTTTCACAGTTATTATTATTGTTCAATCATAAGCTGCTGAATTGTTGGTACATATTGACAAGATGCGTTTAAACAAACATCTAAAATATCTTGTGTGAAAGCTGGTCCATATGTTTCCCTACATTGCAATTGATCAAGTAAAACTAAATAAACAAGAATGCTTTGTTTTTTGTTGAGCAGTGTCCTATTAAATTATGACATGGCTATGAAAAAATTGTATTCCATAATTATAGCCAAATGTTAGTTATATACAGTTAGAGAGCACACTGTCAGTTTCATATATCATAGTTTTTTGGGAGTAAAATGGTATACGGGTTACCATGAACCATAGCAGAGAGAAAACATGACCCTGGAAAAGGTTTAAGTCTTGCGTAGTTTGTCTGCTTTCAGTGATTCCGTTATTATCAACATCATCATCATCATCATTGTGCAACCATAGTGTAATGTGGTTGGGCGAAGGGCTTAGCATGCCGCTTCTACATCTGCCTATCTTGCGCTATCCTCTTCCAGGTGGTACGCTTCCAGTAGTCGTCTAGTTCGTCTCGCCAACGTCTCGCCGGTCTTCCTCTAAGTCTTTTCCTTTCGTAGGGTTTCCAGGTGGTGATACGCAGTGTCTATCGGTTATCTCGTATCCTGCTGACGTGCACTGCCCAAGTCTACTTCCGTCTTCTGACTTGTTCAATCACATATGTGACCATTGTCTTTCTTCTTACTCAGATCTTTGTTATTCTGTATGTGATGTTTAACATACTCCTTTCCATCTTTGTTTGTGCGTCTTTTGTTTGGGTGGTGATTGTCAAATTTTCCGTATGTCATTGCTGTAGGTACGCATGGGTTGTAGACTTGTCTCTTCAAGCATGTTCTAATGTTACTCTTAAAAACATCGCGGTGCTTTGCGAGTGCTGTCCACCCGGCCGTGATTCATCTTTCAATCTCCTTGGTTGGTTTGTGTGTCTCTGATGCTGTATCTCTGTCCCAGGTAGATGTAGCTTTGTCGTGTGTCGTTTTCCATAATCACCTTTGTCTTCGATTTGTTCATCTCCAGACCCTGATTATCACTTTCATCAGCAAATTCCTGTAGCATTTATTTCTTTGAGTTCATGTGGTATATTAGTATGAGTATGTCGTCGGCGAAGTGAAGATGACTAAGATATTTGCCGTCTATCTTCAAGCCTCTGGTTTCCCAAGTCAGTCGCCGGAATGCTTGGTCGACATGGTGTCTCCATGTCGCACTCCTCTCCTGATGTTGATCTTGTGTAGGTGACTGTCATCGCACATTTGGTGTAAATTTCTTTCAAGAGTTCGATGTACTTATCTATCCCCGTTCTTGACGCGAGGTAAGTACTACTTGAGTTTGCACTGAGTAGTCGACGAATGCGATGCAGAGTGGGATATTATATTCGGTGCACTCCTCCTTCAGTTAGTTTACGACGTAGATGTGGTCTGTCGTTGAGTATCTGCTTCTGAATCCAGCTTTCTCTCGTGGCTGGTTTTCGTCGAGTATCTTCTCTAGCCTTTTCATTAGTACTTTCATGAGTACTTTTTATGTTTGATAGTAGACATATCAGTCTGTAATTATTGAGATGTTTTTTTTCCCCTTCTTGAAAATGAACACCATCGTAACGTTATTCCACGCTATGGTTATTCGTTTTCTGAAAAGCATCTAATGTACAGCTTAGCAGGTATTATCGAGATGGTATCGTCTCCTAATTTCAATGTATCGATGCTTATATGGTCGTTGCCTGTTGCTGTCCCATTCTTCACATCTCGTAGTGCTGCTTCCATCTCCCATGATGTTATTTGTGGTACCTCGTTTGGGTCAATGTAGATTATGGCACTATGTGTCGTATAGCTTGATGTAGAATTCATCTATTCGTTCTATGACCTTATCTTGATCACGTATTTCGCAATCCAGCTTGTCTAGCAGTTTGATCCGTCTGTCTTGGCCTAGCACCTGCGTTCTTCGGACATTCCTCATGCTCTTTAATGTCATGATCGTTTCTCGTATGATCTCTTGGTTGTATTTCCTGATGTCCTCTGTTGCTTTCTTTTGATAGTTTTGCATATTTCTGTGTACTCTGTGCGTTGTTTATCGACGTCGTTTTCCACTAGTATTCGTCCTTTCGCCACCAGGGTTCGTGTTGGTGACGACATCCTCGATTTCAGTGGCTTGTTGGTTGTCTTAGCTATTATTGACGCGTTGTTGGATCACATCTGTGATAGTTTCGCTCAAGGTGTCAAAGTCGTCTAGTTCTTGTAGGGTCTCCTCTCATTACCATGACGTGTATGACGTCTATCCGACTAGGTAGTATATATCTAGCCCATATCTCATCAATTATTATATGTTATGTATCTTAACACATAACTGAATTGTATGTGTAAAACATATGATTATTTCTCAGCTATAATATAATTAAAAACTGACTAGTATGGCTTGTATTGATTAACAAGTGAACTATTAATTACTTATGATGAAATTTGGATTTGCAGATTACAACAGGACTTGCTGCAGAAGGAAGATGACAGTTTTGCTACAGAACAGTGTGAATATATATATATATATATATATATATATATATATATATATATATCATTAGTGCCTAGTCTTATCATTGGTGTATCTTGTTTTTTAATAACATCTGAAATTATTATAATATTACAGTATTCTTAATATTCATAATTTGCAGACCCTGTTAATAATGGTACTTATTTGTGTAGAAAACCGATAAGTATTTCTAGGATGCACATAAATCGTATGTACAATTATGTACAAATATTTGATTTGGTATTCTAAAATTTGCTGGTAACAGTAGTATGTTAAATGATGTTCTTTAGATTGATCAGAATTACAAATGCAGATCTGTAAAACATAAGGTCAAAATTATATTTGTGTCACTGCTTTTGGGAAGAATAAAATGCGATTGGTGGCACCTTGAAAATAAAAGTAGTAGGTTATTCGGTGTATGTGATAATATGTTGTGTTACACATGGGGTTTACTTAACGAATAATTGCATATCACCACATCACACTTCTTTTGTTGACACACATGTAGGTGTACTTGTATAACTACAGTAGTGTCATTGTTTGAATAAATTATGTTTGAATAAAATATGCTATCAATAACGATGTGTTTGGAGAATATTCGTGCACGCTAAATATGCTAATAGGGCCAACTGAATATCATTTATATGATTATATACCTCATCACTAAATGAAGCCCCCACAAGATGGTGTGATGTGAAAGTTATTTTTAATGCACTGAGAATGTTTCTTATAATTATCCTTTTCAACCAACCACATATTCATATCGTGTAATAATATTTGTTTTGTAATAATGTCCAGGATGTTTGAAGTTCGTTTATAACAAATATTGTAATTATGTTGGAAGAAAAATTATGTAGATGTCCATGCCATTGCAATAGTGGTATTTTAAAACGGATATGATCATATGTTGCTAAGCGTGCCTACATTATTGTATAGCACGGAAATTTCAAGGTGCAACAGTCATTCTCGTCCATTTTCTCTCGGAACACATACATATTATGTGATTTATATAACACATCATAAGTAATTTATATTTCACTTGTTACTCAATACAAGCCATATAGTTAGTTTTTAAAATTATATTATTGCTATATTAAAACAATCCTATTGTTTACACATACAATGCAGTTATGTTTTAAGATACACATTAATGATGTGACCTGTGATAAGTAGTTACTTCCTAGTAGACCTTTATGAGTAATTTAAATCATAACAATAAGGTAACTTTTTGTCATCAATCAAGCTCAGATGCAAATACAGACAATAGATTACATCCATATGAAAATGTTATATGGTAAGCAGTATTGACATTTTAAACAGGTTGTTATGTTTACATTTTGGGTATAGAACATTTTCAGAAGTGGAGACCCATTAGAAATTGTTTCCATGAAACTGTATTGTTATACCATCAAAATGTAAACTGAGATGCAAGCTAACAATATAGTACATTTATTAATACAAGGGATTATAACGTTTGATTATATATCAGTAAATAAATTAATAGGATGGCATGGGTTAGGAGATCTGTCAAATTATGGGTGTGTGCCACTTTCCTCACTTATCTTATTTTTACAACGCCATTGTGAGGGTATAACATGCACATACAATCACACAATGACAACATATTGTAACTCACATGTTACTCTTACAAAATTTCAGTATGGGTTTGTCAACTTGGTTATTTGGCTGTGTTCTGTAATTATTCAAAATGTATTAAAGTTGATAGCAAGCAATGCAAAATTGTACATGAAACTACATATGTACTTATATGATTTACAGTGACAGTATGTTTTTAATTGTGTAACATTATTATATATATATATATATCATTATGTACTGTGTAGGTGGACTACTGGTCTGAGGTAATTTTTATGATTCACCAATATGTTAGTCCCATCCAGTAAAACACCATTGTTTCAGTCCATATTTCTGAATTTGTCCCAGTGTGCAGCTCGATAATTTTTGCATTAAATGAATAAATACCAAAAGATAATTTACAAAGTCAGTTTGTCAATCAATTAAACATACACGTGGCTGTGTCATAATTTTTTCTGTGTTCGGTTGTTCCATACATTGCGACACAGCGTCATTGACTCAGTGATTAGTCTTATTTAGTTATAAAATCTCGCATTTGTCGCTTAGCCTTAGGTTTAGTATTATACTTTGTCTGCATAATAACCGACATCACATACATACGAAGTTTTATCGCATAACTGTACTCACACCAACCTGTATGCAGTATCTATTAACGTAATTAGTCCTCGCGTAACAGCAAATTCCTAATATGTGCAACTGTAAACCTTGACATTCCATGGCATTGGCATTGCCATTGGCATTGACTGTCAACTCAGCATTCTGTGTGACAGCCGAGTGTGTCCTTGACCTTGCTTGCGTTTAGTTTCTTTATTGTCCGATCAAATGCTTCGTTTGTTTTATCATTTATGCCCGTTATTTTATGTGCATGAATATTGCTCAGTGGCTCAGCTTTATTGTGTTATATATCGTAGTTACACTGAGTAATCACTAGTTTTTCTTCCATAATTATCAGTGTTGTTCTATTTTCATTCCCTTCCGAACACGCGAGCAGAACTAAAACGGCAAAACATTCCCCAAAAGTCAGTGATCTTGCCCGTTGCAACGCAAACAAAACCTAGCTAAATTTCCGTATGTAAGATACAACTGCGATTTCTGTTAACTCTTTCGAGAATACGAACTTACGAATTTTCGCAGCTAAGTAAGTTCCGCCATATTTACGAACATTCTTACTTACGATGTAATGTACTTCGAGAATACGGGGCCTGAGCCCTGACTCGCAATCTCGGCCAACGTACGCCGGTAATATTAATAGCGTGAAGTTGTTGTAATTGCTCCAACTACGTGACTACAATACAAACTAAATCTAATACAACATATCACAGTAACATGAGAGAAAAAATTTACCTACCAATCATAAAAGAAACAATAAGCATCCCATAATGCATTTTCAATCAGCATTCATAACACAACCTGGTGGTCCAGGATGAGCCCTTCTCGCATCGTTGTGTCGCAATTGAAACCTTTTCCGGCGCGGTGCATTAGCGCCACCTAGCAGTTCTTCTTTTATGCACTATGTAAGTAAATAAAGCTTATTTTCCTGACGGTGACCATGTCACGCGGTAAGTCAGGATTTTTAATGGGCCATTGTCGCCAAAAACTCTTACATACATACATTATATGCATACAAAAACGTAAGATAAAATATATAGTTTACAATAATTCTAACACAATTGTAATTATGGTAATGAATAAATAAAAGAAATAAGATACAATTAAAGCGTAATTATAAAACAATGCATATCTGCCACATGCTTTGGCGTCGGCCATCCATGACATTTCGTTACTGATTGAGTATCTTATGTTTCTTAATATTTTTAAATTAAGTTTTCGTTCAGTTGTTACTATATAATAATATAACATTATTAAAAGTATTTATAAATGTCGAAACCATGAAGGTTGCGTGGCATTATAAAAACTTGGGAAGATATTGTGTAACCATAATATATAGTAGAAGCGAAAATAAGCACATTCCTCGGCGACATTGATATATTTGGAATTTTGAAATGAAAGATGTGTCCGGCTCAGTTGATGAGCTCTGTTCTAGCTGGTTTTCAGGCGCGCGATAATCCGGCATTCATAGAAACGACGCTTTATTCTTTAATATTTAACATACAGTGCTGATATTCTAAATTACACAGTTGACTTGTGAATACACTTATGTTTTGTTACTAAGGCCAGAATAAACCATGCTGGTAGTCCAAAAATCAAATGGGCAATATGACTTGTATTTATCAACTTAGAGTGTTGTAACTTCGTAGAAAAATGCAAATTTATGTGTTTTTAACCTTTATTTTTAGCATCAGTATCGTGTGATTTAAGATGGCTACCATGTGGTAGCAACAACCGTCAGACAAAATAGGATATCTTAAGAACTACTCATTCTGTTAAGCTGAACTTTGGAGAACACATCTGGTATACTAAAACAAAGGATCTGGACTAAAATTGGGAATGTATCTGCTAAAGTGAAACATTTATGGACAAACGAATTGCCAAGATCATTCACGAGTGTTTTAATTCCGGCACAGTATCAGCTCTGAAAACAAAACCACTTAAAGCTTTCCAATCATATCGTTTTGCCCATCGCCAATCCTTTTTGCGTCCTGATGTGTAATGTGTCAATAGTTTAATTAGTATGCACAGTCAGTTTAATTTTAAAATGCGTACTTGTATTTTTTTATTCGGCAAACAATAATCGTCATTACACCGGGTATAACTAACACAACCATCAGCAGCTGTCATCGTCCTGCGCTTTTTAGGTCACGTGTTTTATATAGATCGGCAGACTACGGCACGATAATAAAGCGCAAAATAAACAGAAAATGCTAGTATAGCTACTAGCTAGTGTATACCATATGCAAATATATTACACATAACATTCTTGCACTTGTTTCCATTGTGGTCAGTGATGCCTGACTGGTGTCTGTGTAATACCTGATATCTTTCAACGCACATTTGCTACTTGTTCTAATCTTACCAATATATGAATGTTAGTGCTGGTTCGATGCCAGGTTTTGTTCGATACCGATCGATACCTGAATTTTGTTCGATATTCGATACTTACGTTGTACGTCTAATATTCACACAGAACACAGTTCCCAGTAGAACCACATTATGCAACAGAAGTACTGCTGGTTCGATACCAGAATTCTTCGCTATCGATCGATATATTGCTGGTTCGATACCTGAATTTTTGGATATCAATCGATTCCCGACTTTTATTCGATACTCGAAATTTACCTTGTAAGTCTAATTCAGTACAGTAAAGATCTCCAAAGAAACACATTATCCACTTAGAGTATTGCCACAAAAACACATACAATTTTTCACTTATAAAGAAATATGTGATAAGTTTTAGTCATGCAAACAATGATTAATATGCAATTTTCATTTTATTTAAGTAAACAAACAACAGTTTCAATATATTTGCTTACTGTTGTAATAACTAAAAAGTAATTGTAATATAACATTAAAACAATAAAGACAACTGCAATAAAATACCTAGTGACAAATACATTAATTAATTGCACTGAGTTATTTTAAATTAATAACAATACTTCACCCCAGTTGTTTGCAAATACACTATTTAGCAGCTTAATTTCAAGTCAACGTATCCTCTAAACTTACCACCAACAAGTACAGCTGAAACATAAAATACAAATAATATGTTATTGTTAAAAACACCTATCACTATAATAGTGCCAGCACAGTTGAACATTCACTGTTACAACTGTTTTTTTTAAATTAATTGTATCATAAAGACAATGGTCATTTAACATCAAAACTGTATAGACGATTACAATAAAATAACACTAGTTAACAATAGAAACAAATATTAATTAAAATTACAATTGTACTTCCCAGTTCACAACAATAGTTTTGAATATAAAACTTAAATTACCACGTTATCAAGTACACATAACAGGCCCCATAATGTTTTTGCAACTGTTTTCAAGAACAGGTCAGTTTCTTCTTCTACCTCTGCCTCTGGCTCTGCCAGTGCAGTGGTGAACCTGTTTGACCAGTGCCAATAACAGTAGATGCAGTAAGCGTATCGTCATCGTCAATCAGTCACATCGTGTATGTCACTTCTTGACGCTGGGGCTGCAGTAATAGTATATTCGGCAACCGATGGCGATTCGCTTCGACTGTAATTGTAAATAGATGTCTACTGCATGCTCATTGTCGAATATTTCGATAGAACACGTTCTCGAGTCGTTGCGACATTGTCCGCTACGACATCGACGTGTCCTTCGATGAAAGTTGATCATCACGTTTTGATATTTCTTGAATGGTGGACAGTGACTTGTTTCGTCAAATTCGCTTCAATTTATTTCAAAACACGCAACAATAAAAAGCAAGCAATACAAATACAAATAATAATAAGTCACATTCGATATATTTCCCCCGCTATCTTTGGGGCGCTTTTGGCATAGCAGACACTCTTTGTTGGAAAACTGCCAAATTAGCGATGAACGTTGCGACTTTTTGTCGTTCGTCTTGGTTGAGGGAGTCGTATACGGCAAAGGTGGCGCCACCAAACAGCAAAACAGCGCCACCAACTGAACCCGGATAGCATAGCGCTCGAATAATTATTTATATTAATGACATTTTATTAAATTAGTTTCATTAATACCAGTGTGTGCAATAAACACTATACAAATACTATAGGATGTGTGTTTTTGTACGCGTAACCGTAAGTAAAGCAGGGAGACAGATGGCACAGATTGACAACCGTCTCGATCAACATCGCACCAGGGCACTGAAACCGAGTCCATCATAGATATTAGAAAATCTCTAAAAAAATTGTGCGAGTCGTTCGACGAGATAAAACAGCAGAATGCATCCACGGACCGACGCATTTCCGAACTTATGGCTGTAATCAAAGACAAAGACGCTAGAATCGACAAATTGGAGACACAGATCAATGATCTGGAACATAATAAAAAAAAGAAAAATATAATAATCACAGGTTTGAACCTTCTCAAATATGCAACCACGCTGACAAATGCCACATCTACCATGCCTTCCACACAACACTCAAACAACACCGACAACGCGACGATGAATAAAAACTGTGTGACATTCGCGAACAAAAAGCTTGGAACGATACTCCAGTCGTACGACATTACGGCAATACACGATCTGGCACCGAGACGCGACGGAACTCGAACAATTATCGTGCAGCTGTTATCTGCAGAGAAGAAGGCAACACTCATGAACAAGCGAGGTTCGCTGAGGTGCACGTCCATCTACTTGAATGATCACATGTCAGCATCCAACAATGAAATGTTTCACCAAACCAGACAGTTGAAACGTGACTGGAAAATACACGCGGCGTGGACAATATCTTCATCAGGCGTCGTGAGGGTGACGCCAAGATGCAAGTCAGACAAAAGTCTGATCTTGTCAGATGGTCGCCATAAACATTGGTGAGACAATTCAATTCGGTACATTGTGTAAGCGTTACTAGCAATGACGGATGATCACACAATATTGATCATATCGTATTACCTGTTGATAATATTTCTGATGATGATTTCTATAGTATTAATGCAGATGTCGTAACTAATGAATCACACCGAGATGTAATTGAGACGGTTTTTGGTACTTTTAGATATATGGAACATGGCATGTGTAATTATGAGACGGATGTCGATCCTGATAACAACTGTTATAATGATATTACAACATCCTGTCAATATTTAACTGACCAGCAATTAAACAATGACATCAGCATACACAATGATGGTTGTCTCTCTTTGATACATTTCAATGCCAGAAGTCTGTACTAATTTTAACGAAATTGAAAGTTTCTAACAAATACATACAGTACAGTTTGATATGATAGCCATTGGTGAAACAGGGTTGAATAAAGATACCACTCTTTATTATCACTTTGACGGCTATGATGCCTTCCACGTAATCAGGGAAAACAAAAGAGGTGGCGGTGTGGTTATTTATATTAAGAAGAAGCTCAATCGCAGAATTTATGAAACCAAGTCGATGGTAATTGACGATGTACTTGAATGTGTAACTTTTGGATTTAAAATTAACCGGAAGAAAACCGCATTAGTCAGTTGTGTATACATGTGCCATCGTTCAAATTTATTATGTTTTTGCGATACCATGGACCGTTTGTTTTGTCGGTTCAGTAGAAAAGACACAATATTTTGTGTGGCGATTTCAATATAGATTTATTTAGATGTGACAGTCATAGTGGTATGAAACAATTTCTTGATGTGATGTATAGTCTTGGTCTATACCCTTTAATTATAAGACCAAGTAGAATTTCTGCTATTTCAGCTATTTTACCTTAATAGATAGTATAATATGTTGACTTCTGAACGTGAATATAACATAGAGAGTGGACTTTTAATAAATTACATTAGCAATCACCTTCCTATATTTGCCGTGTGTAAGTGCAGTATAGTAAATAATATAAGTAATTCGGCAAACATATATTATACGTCACATTAGCGATGAAAACGTCAATGCGTTGAACATTAACTTAACCAAACATTGCTGGAATACTGTTCTAAATAATGAAAATACTAATCTGGCTTATGACGGTTTTCTAAACACCTTTACCCAAATGTACAACAAATATTGTCCACTAAAACGCAAGCACCCTAAAATAGCTAATATGAATATGAAAAATGCTGGGCTTACTAAAGGCTGGACAATCGCATGTATGAAGACAAATATAATATTCAAAACATTTTTATCGCGTCGATCAATTAATTCGGAAACCAAGTATAAAACCTATAAAAACAAATAAGCTAATATCCTAAGATCAGCTAAAAAACAGTATTTTAAGAGTTTTCTCGAGGATAAAAGAAACAATATTGCTGGTACCTGGACAATATTAAAACAGGTAATGGGAACACCTCACGCTGGAAATTATTACCCTAACCACCTTGAAAATAATGGTGTAACAGGTAGTAATAAGAAAGATATAACAAATATGTTAAACAATTTCTTTACAAACATCGGCTCGAAATTATCGAAAGATATAATTGTACCGGCAAATGTTACAATTTCTGACTATCTAAAGCACAGGAATAATCAAAATTTGTTACTAACGCCTATTAGCGAAGAGGAGGTTATTGGAGTTGTACGATTATGGGAAAGTGAGACATCAACTGATTATGAAGACACAAATATGGAACTAATAAAAAGGTTATTGATTTTATTGCGAAACCAATTGCTCATATTTGTAACCTATCATTCTGTATGGGAATATTTCGTGAACAAAAAATAGCAAAAGCTGTCCCATTTTTTTAATCTGGGGATAAGCATGCATGTACTAACTACATACCTATTTCATTGTTAACACAATTCTCGAAAATTCTAGAAAAAATATTTAATTCTCGCTTGGTCCGTAGGGGTTGACAGACAGCACAGTCGCAACACCGTTCTTGCTTTTGGAAACCTCGCCGCTGCCATGAACCATCACAAGACACAGTCACTGCACGTGACCCTCCCGTTCCATCAGAAAGTTCGCTTGCAGGTCTGTGCTTCGTTTCCTCTGCAACAGCCTGTGACGCCTTGGGAATCTTGGTATTGGTCTTGTTCCACAGAGTAGATGACACTGGTGGAGGCATGTTCATCTCTCCGAGAAGCCGCACAGCCTGTTGTCGATTACGGCTGATGTTATACATGGCCATATGAAACCTGGTTTTCCCACTTTCACCCTCTGGCTGTGAACGCAGTTGGTACACAGTGCCACAATCAGGCTTGTCACACTAGAATGACATCAAAGTGTTCAGCCCAGCAATCTCCTCTGTAACAGTATAACCACTGACACCACAACTGGGGTAAGGGAACACACTGGCAAAGTTCAGTAATTGATTTCATATCGAACAGTCTGTACCCATCAAGCTCGGGTCCCACTGTTTTCTTCTTGGTGTACTTGACCTTTTTTGAGACGCACATGATTTCGTAGCCTTCTTTAATGGACCAGTATATCTGTTTCCAGCAAATTGCTGTTTCTTTGGACGTGCCATGATGGTGATAACAGTTCCCTTCAAACCTGAAAAAACACCATGGGTTATATTATTCAGCGATCATAAAACAATTTCATATACAATACAATTTACTTCATTGTTTTAAACACAGTTGGTTAGTGGCTTGTACCTATCACTGATATATAAATAATAAATTTTAGTAATTGCAGTGTAGATTTTTTATGTTCTTTCCTACAGAATAAAGATGGCCCAAGGCACTCTACATTACAATGTTACACTTACATTACAGACACTACACTAGAGCCTACGGATTCCAAAATTACTGTTCACATATTTACAAACACAATATTTTCAAATATATTTTACAAGATAAACCCAAGCAATAACATGTGCTGGAAGTATAATATAATTTTTTTACTAAATGCAGCACCAGTGTCTGACTGACAGTCGAGAGCCAGTTCCGTCAGTGACACGGCCAAATGATCAGTCATTGACATTGTTCTACTTCTACGGACTACGCACTGCTGCCACATAAGTTTCCTTCCTACGTTAACAACACCTTTTTATTCAATACAATGATTATTGCTATATATATACCTGATGAAGTCTGATGTATAACGCAACGTTAAATGTACACCTTATCAAGCACGCACTAGTAGTTAAAAACGATCTCTCCAAAATAAAATTTCCAGCAGCTTCTTGCACGAAGTCAGGCAGGAAGTTGGCAAGGTCAAAGCACAGCTATAAGCTTCCTTTTGATTGCCTAATTCGGAAGCTCTGCCTATACTGCTGTACAAACAACAACCAATAGAAACCAAGTTTACAATAACAGTTGCTGGCTGTATTAAGGATGCACTAGATGTTTTTTTGCACAAGTTGGTGAAAACTATATGTAAATTGGTTCAGTAGATCGCGAAAAATGGGTATTTCAATTTATGCATATTTAATTAAATGAATATGACTTGACAGGCAGTCACTAAAATGCAAGTTTTTATATATTTGCAAACCCTACTTAAATGTGGTATTTCGTGTATGTCATAGAATGATAACATGATGTCAATAACGTGCAAAGAACAAAATAGAAATTAAATAAAACAATCGAAATTATAGTGGTTATTTACAATTACCGTGCAACTATCATGGATTTCTACTTTTAAAATACCCTTTTAATAATGTTTTATTATTATAAAGTAAAAACCAGAAACGATTGAAAGAAAACTGTATCATAAATTATTAAGAAATATTAGATAGTTAATCAATAAAAACATGTGATGGATGACTGTGATCGTCAACGCATGTGGCAGACATACTGCCTAGATGAAGAAGGCCCGCTAGGTGGCGGTATTGCACCGCGCCGGAATATATTTCCTTTGCGACACAACACTGTGCGAAATGCGCGCGTGCTGGATCATTGGAGTGTGTTACGAATGCTGATTGGAAATGTATTTCGGCATGTTTATTGTTTCGTTACTGGTTGACAAAGGTACACGTTTTTCGTTTTATTGCTACTGTGATATGTTGAAGTAAATTAAATTTGTGTTTGTAATCACGTATTGGAGCAGTTAGGATATATTCACGGCGTAACATGAATCGTCGTCCAGCGCTTTTATCGGTCACGTACATAACGCGAGATCGGCATCATACTGCACAATAACAACTTGCACGTGCTTTTGCGCGTCATAATGAATATTTTAAAGTGCATACATAGTCTATGAAGGTACGTATAAACTTCATTATCGAAGTTAACCACAAGAACGAGCAGTCGTGGTCTAATATAACGAGAAAAGAAATTTTCAAATGCGATTGATTTATACGCGGATTATTTTATTTGTAAGTCTAAGTATAAGTCTGGCAAGGCCACAAGAGCCATTCAGTAACTGTAAGTCACAGACTGCAATGATTGATCATGTACCGGTATTGTCGACTATTGACACTGCAATATACTGTATTTGATTACACACGACCTTATCAATAATGTATGTCGTTCCGCAATTACATAGAGAGGGAGGGAGGGAGGGAGGGAGGAAGAGAGGGGAGGGAGGGAGGGAGGGGGAGGGAGGGAGGGAGGAGAGGGAGGGAGGAGTTGTATGCTGAATATTATATATATATATATATATATATATATATATATATATATATATATATATATATATATATATATAATATTCACATACATACAGATGATAATAAAGAGATACAATAAATTATTCATTTTTGAAGAAGATATACTTATATATTATGAATGTTGGGATATTTGAGAGGGAAAATATACCGTTGCCATCACGACAACACCAAATTTTGGTAATATCCAATGTTCATTTGTGTCCATACAACCTCTGCCCAAACCATAACATGTCAAAATTCATATGTATAGTAGAACATTAATACAAGACAGATCCTGACGTATATACTGAAATAAATAAATAAATACACTTCACGTGGCATAAATCAAATCATTATATAATACTGACTAAGATCAGTCATAACTGAAACAAAATTAATAATTTGAATGCCATGTAATGACATTAAACACCAAGTAACTAAAAAGGTTTTTTCACCGATTTGAATATGATATCCACATGTATCAATCTACCCCATATAACAAATCCTGTAAACACTGTTGCTAAATATTTGTTGCTGTTTTTTAAAAGAAATATTTAGCATAATTCTTATATTTATTGATTATGGCAACGAACATTCAAGAAAGATTTACTCCCAACTCTACTACAATGAGGCCTGGTTTTTTGACTGAAATTGAATATACACTTTTTTACAGGCGAAAAGGACATTGAAGTATGAACGAGTTGTTAGTACCACTAGTTCCACAAGTATATATGCTACAGTGGACAACTGTTTTTGCTCATGATCTTGGACAAGATTCTGCAATGATGAGCCATGCAAGATGTTGAATATTAAATGTCATGTGAATGTCGATCGAATGATCCCAGACGTGTTGTGTGTTGCATCCGTGACAGACTCCCCAGTACCGATGGCGTGTACACTGGCTTTCAAGCCAATTAGTTACCTTAACTGGCTAGCATGCAGGTTATTTGACATGCGAATATGGTGACGCCTGACTAGCTTTGGTGATATAACAGTGGGTGCCATGGTCTGGCAAATAGCCATGAGCTTTCGGTCAACCTCTCTCGACACTACGATATTTTATATGTGACGACACATGTAGCAGAAGTCGATAACAAACAAACACATTTCAGGTTATGCACTTTACATGCCAGAGCTGTTAAGTCGAACACATCGAATAACGTGGGAAACATTCAGTCACATGGAATTAGTATTCAAATACTAATTGTACACAACTAAATTATCCACCACTATA
>JAODUO010000638.1:112500-132500 GCA_025642075.2 Ridgeia piscesae
TCTCTCTCTCTCTCTCTCTCTCTCTATATATAAGAATCGATCTCTCTTATATATATATCATATATATATATATATATATATATATATATATATATATATATATATATATATATATATATATAAAGAGTATATCAGATATTCTATATATATATATATATATATATATATATATATATATATATATATATATTATATATATAGGAGAGAGAGAGAAGAGACTAGAGATAGAGACAGAAGATGACGGAGTATATATATATATATATATATATATATATATAGGGATGAAGATGGAATGTATATATATATATATATATATATATATATATATATATATATATATATATATATACATTATTCATAAAATATTGAGTAAACAGGAAGTAGCTGATGAAAGTACATTCTCTATATATATATATATATATATATATATATATATTATCCTACTCTCTCTCTCTCCCATATATATATATATATATATATATATATATATATATATATATATATATATATATATATAGAGAGGAGAAATATATATAGATGAGATAGAGATGAGAGATAGAGATAGAGAATAGAGATAGAGAGAAGAAGAGAGAGGGATAATATATATATATCACATTCCTCCCTTCTCTCTCTCTATATCCCTCTTATATATATATATATATATATATATATATATATATATATATATATCTCCCGCTCTCTCTTTCTCTCTGTCTCTCTATCTCTTCTCTCTCTATATATATATATATATATATTATATATATATATATTATATATATATATATATATATATTATATATATTTATATATATATATATATATATATTATATATATATATATATATATCACACTCTCCTCCTCCCCGTATCTCTCCCGCTCTCTCTCTCTCTCTCTCTCTCTCTCTCTCTCTCTCTCCTATCTATCTATCTATCTATCTATCTATCTATCTATCTATCTATCTCTATCACTCTCTCCATTTCTCTCAATAAAAGTTACATCCACCCTGGTTCCATTGGTCATTTGGTTAAAGTATGCATACGAGGTTAGTTCACCGGTTAACTATATCGTCGCTGGATCGACAGGTTGTGGTAAAACGACCTACTTTGTGTCTTTGTTATGCCACTCTAACACACTATTAAACCTGCCACCCGAAAAAGATCACATGGTGTTACGGAGAATGGCAGCCATTGTATTCCATCCTCTCTATCATTCACACCAACTTAGGATGTGTTGAAGGTCTTCCCAACTTTTATTTTTCGATCCTAAGAATTGAAACACCGAGGATGTCATGACCGAAAGGCACGAGACGGTGACCAAGTTGTCCAAGAAGAAGAATCACCATTGCAACGCGTCTGTTATAATACAGTTAGTGCAACAATTATTTCGAAAAATGGAAAGAGAGTCGCACCATATGTATAAATTCGCAATACATGGTTCTCTTCAAGAAGCCTCGAGACAAAACACACATAGTCAGTTTACGAAACAGACATATCCGGGTCGTGTGAAATACATGCAAGGCGGTTTCAGAGATGCAACGTCCGTACCTGTCGGCTACCTATCACACCGGAACACTTGCGCCTGCGCAGTAATATCCTACCTGACATGGGAACGTACCAGTACGCTTACATTCCCAATATATAAATGGAAACACGTCCTCTTAGCCATCATTCGATATGTCGGCGTGACTGAAGAGAAATGCCTTGTGCCTTTATCTCGTGACTATATTGGATCCTGGGTTAACCAGGGCCAACATCGACGAGGGAAATGTGAATATATGATCCACGGGTTTATGCTAGTGTGCGCAGGACATCTTAAAAGGGAATGCATCACTGAAGAAAAGTGAGAAGATTAAATTGCTTCGTTATAACAATGATCTGAGCCTTCTGAGCTCCGTTAGACACATTACTTATTGATCCGTTGGTTGCTACCTTTCTTCAGTCGTAAGGATTCCGCTATAGAATACGCAAAACAAATGACACTGGTCGATCCCCGTATAACGGAGGCCGATCCATCGTTACCGTGTTCTGGTAATCCTAATGTAAATGTGCGACAACTCGATGACGTGATGCGAAACACATGGCCTCTTGGCTGGGGAATACCCTACAATGAATGTATACAACAATAGTTCAATAATGTTTATAATAATAAGGTAGTTATGGTATGGATGTGATGCTACGCACCGCCATTTTAACGAAAGTTAAGTCATGACACGAATGTAGTGGTATACGCCGACATTTTGAAGGAAGATATATTTTGCACGTGACTGGAGCCGTCATTATTACGGAAGTTACGGTATGTTTCACATCCACCTCTACCTCCTGCACATTCCTCTTGCGACGGGTGGAATGAGCGTGGCGGACGTTCCGTATCAAATATTCCCGCCTCGTGAATTCGGTTTGGCTTTGCGGAGACCGGAAAGGCCCCAGTGATGCTGAAGGCGCTTACAAACTGGAACGATTGTTATAAGACTACATCGCAGACATGGGTACATACCTTTTGATATATTGATACAGGTATACCGTATTCACCGGAAGACAGATAGAACATGTGTAACACTGGGCGTGCGCAGTGGTGTGTTTCTAAGGTCTATTTTAGGTAGATAATTTTGTTTAGTTCATAATATATCCACCAGGGTTGCTTCTTACCCTTTGATTTGTTATGCGTTGGGATGCCACATGTTCATCAACTATCCACCAGGGACGCTGCATGACATTTGATCCTTGAACCTATTTTAAACATTACACAATTTTAGTTTGGTTCACCACCTATCCGCCAGTGGCGCTACATTGCCTTTGATCTTCGGCGTTCACCTTCCCCACAAATCATCCAACTACCCACCATCTTTACCTACTATACTACTGACGTTTGGTAACGTGTGTTTGAAGATAACATAATGGCAGTAGAGGTGGACGATATGCGACGCGTTGTCTACTGGAGTGATTCAGGAGAAATTCGTCGAGTGAGATTAAATGGGTCCGACACAACGATGGTTCTTGAAACAGGTAAGTTGACTGTTACATGGCTGCACCTATCTCGTGCTCCGTTTGTTGCTAATGTATGAATGCAATAGTTCTGAGTATACACACCCATTTTTGTAATAGCGATATCCTTTACAAGTAGATTGTCTTTCGTTGTGCTTTCTATCTGGTGTCTTGCAGCTGGCCATAGAGATCTTCCACCTTGGTGTCGTTGTAGTAGCCATATTTGGAGCGTAAAGTTGTAAGCCTATGATGATAAAGGGAGTTGCCCTCACGCTTACTGTGATATGCTTGCTGGGGCGGGTGCGGTGTGGTAACTCGTGAAACATTTCATAAAAAAGACACCATCTTTGTTGGTATCCTTATCAAGCACTGTTTACGCTGATTGTCGGGGAGGAATTGTAGGAATGTAGAGACTTGGGAATGTAGAGAAT
Source organism: Ridgeia piscesae (assembly GCA_025642075.2). Taxonomy (NCBI): domain Eukaryota; kingdom Metazoa; phylum Annelida; class Polychaeta; order Sabellida; family Siboglinidae; genus Ridgeia; species Ridgeia piscesae. The sequence goes on from JAODUO010000638.1 coordinate 115,914, forward strand.
GTTGTTTACACCAGGCAGAATTGTGTCTGTAAAGAAAGCTGCGAGGAGAATATTTAGTGAGGTAATTTAAATTTTCATGCGGCAAAGGTACACTATTTTAAGTTGTTATGTGACGTGATGATAGCAAGATGTTATGGAAACAGTTCCACTTGAAACATCGTTTAAATGTTTTGGATGTTCACAACGCGATATAACCAGGAAAACAGTTTGTGTTTTAATTGCGATGCCTAATATTAATGGGTTTGTACAAAAATAAAATTATAAAATGTCATAAAGACATGGTTGGAATCCTAGTGCACGCTACACTCACAAATTCCCAAAATAGTACGTTTTGCAACATGCTATACAACAGCGATTACAAATTAATATTAGTGAAACTGTACGTGGTTACCGGCTTCAAAACAGTAAGTCTTACAGAATTAACATCATTGTGTATAATGTATCGCCAACGTGTGGACCAAAGACTTAGGCAAGAACCAGCAGGATTTTGGCGCCATTGAGGAGATGGGACGTATACTTGTTATGGTCCTTGTTCCAAAGTAAGGCTACGAAAATACATGTTCTTCTTGCATTACTTGCAGGGCAAGACGTTCCCAGCATTGTGATTAACGCAGATGAAAATGATTTGTACTTCACAGACAGAACTGAGAAAACTGTTAATGTACTAAATTTGAACACAAGAATAAAGAAGACTCTCATCAGAACCGTGACATCAGCACCGGTTGGCTTGGCTGTGGACGTTGTTGCAAGGTAACATTCCGTTATAGTCATTTACTGGCAGGTTTTATTTCCAAAATGTCAATAATCTGCTGCGTTTAGCGTAGTTTTATGTAAAAGAAAAGGTAAATCCTTATAGAGGGCAGTGTCCGGTGCACATGTCTAAACACAGCTTTTTTGACATCAATACCTCGCGAACGTCCGCCGTTACGCATTGTTTGGAATAACAAAATGAAATGCATTCGTAACATAATTTATTATGCTCAATAAATAAAAAACAAAAACACATGCTACCGCAAAGTGATATAACCGCTGTCACTCTCTTATCAATGTACTTTTTAGGTTGTTGTTTTACACGACGAATAGCTTTCAAGTATTCCAGTCTAACTTGGACGGAACTGGCAACACGGAAATGAAGATATCTCTACGTGGACTAACGCCAGCGCTCGCCATGAACATTAAGAAGAATCAGATATGCATGGCTGAACAGGGTAATACAAAATAATTATCCAAATGTATCGAGGCTAGTTTACAACAATGCAACTATATGGTATTTATTTTATTTTTAACAAAGTTATGGACACTTTATATTTGGTGAACCAAATTGATTGTATGTTTTGTTCTGTTGATTTTGAATTAATACAATGTTTATATTTTTGACTTGGGCGAAAAGCTGACTTTGTGGCAATGCAAACAGAATCACGTGATCTGCTCAAACATGTTGTTATATTGTATAGTGTATACATATTATAATATATATATATATATATATATATATATATATATATATATATCACAAATTGGTATGCATTGGAAGTGATGCCACATTTAGGTTTCTGGAGAGAAGTGATTATTTGTAGACAATAAAATAATTATTTTTTATTTAACAGGGTCCATTGTGTTCAAAGTTGATACTACGCTTATATTTAATTATAATTCAAACATTTATGTTACAGAGTCAAGGGCCATTTTATGTTCAGACTTTAACGGCGATAATAAGCGGTCCTACAGCACATCTGGAAAACCAGCTGATCTTGGAATTTTTAATAATGTTGTTTATTACGTGGAAAACAACAGCACCTTACGAAGGTACTCTATGGAGCAGTTACTTGCGTGCTTTTACTTGCAAATATGCTAATGTTTTCGTTATTCCCTGTTTACTTTTAGCCCCATCCTTCACATACACATAGTAGCCGGATTCGGGAAGGATGTAAGTGTTGATATACCGTAACATGTCTCATAATATAAATCCATAACAAAGTAAACGAACCTAATACAATCTTGAAAAAAAAGAACATTTCACATAATGAACAAGTTATTGCAAACGATGTGTGTGTGTGTGTGTGTGTGTGTGTGTGTGTGTGTGCGTGCGTGCGTGCGTGCGTGCGTGCGTGCGTGCGTGCGTGTGTGTGTTACAATATATATAATACATATATGTATTGTAACAACGCACACACACATATATAATTATATATATATAATATATATATATATATATATATATATATTATATATGTTTATATATATAGAGATAACCAGTTAATCCATTATATAATATATATATATATATATATATATATATATATATATATATATATATATATATATATATATATATATAGTACTAGATGTATATATAATCTATATATATATATATATATATACACTACACCACATATATATATATATATATATATATATATATATATATATATATATATATAATGATCTAAGTAATATTATATCGATTACTGCATCCATTTATGTATGTCACGTTTCATATTAATGATACTGTATTAATGATGACACCAGCTAGTACAACTATATCTTAGTATTTGTTTTAATTACATATATTTAACTGAAATAATAAAATTCTTTCTAACATCCGATATGGAAACACATTGTATCGCCGTTTACTGGCAGACATTTATGTAAAATTATTAACAATAACAAATGATATGACCCACAGCAATATTTTATGAGTAATTGTTTTCAGTGAACTGAAATGTTGTAATCATTTTCCGAACAAATATAAACATATGTTCATCGCATTTGCATAGTATACGGTTTCAAGGCGAGTCAAACTAACAACCAGTGCCACCGGTGTTTTGTCAAAAACAAACAAACAGGCAACATTGAAATGATCATAGGAAACACCTACTTGTTAGCATATATGCTCTCTTTCAGCCTTATTTCTAAAGAACTGAAAGAAGGAGGTCGTAGTGTGGACCACAACCTTGACGCCTATCGTTCAGTTGATTTACGCGGCATCGCATTGTCGTTCGTAGTAACAGACATGTCAGGTAAATTACACCCTGCGTTGGGCGATGCTCCTGGTGAGCATTCCTCCTTGCGCTCAGTCGTTAACAGTCTTCAAACTGTATAGTCTAGTCGCAAGGAGGGGGCATCGTGCAACCTCCGGCAATATACTTTTGATCGGTGTCACTAGATCGGAATAAAATACGTATGAATCGGTTTGCTAAGTCAGCAAAAAGTCCCACATATATTTGTTAAGCAAATTAGTGCCGCTAGTATTGAACAATATATTGTTCAATATATCTCTACCAATATTTCCCAAACTTGCACTTATGTCATGTCCACACATATGTTTCCGTGGTCAAACATCATTAGTAGACAATTCCTGAAGGGGTGTCTTCCCGTTATATATAACTACTTCCTAGTAGAGCTACTTCCCGTTATAGCTAATAATTAAGCTGGACAGTTGAACTAGTTCCGTTATAGCTACTTTTCTATTTCTCCATTACACAATTTATCAATATAAGGGAACATTAACTATTTCATCTTAATCCAGGCGATGTCCACAAGAGGTGGACGGCTTTGATGTGTGCCCCAATGAGGAATTTCCACAATTGATAATTGTTAAAGAGTACTTTGTGGAGACATGGCTTGGCGATGATTCAAAGATCCGCATGGACAAATGAACAAACGTTGACGGATGGAATTCCAAATTTCTGAAAGTGGTGGGGAAACACCATCCCAATATCTTCCAGTTCATAGTTGCTAAACATGATGCTGCCGTCACACCACCACATATCAAAACGAATTGATGACTTCCGTTACTTTTTGATAAATGCAATTCTGTACGTGATCTGTACAATTAAAGTAGTTAAACAAAATGTTTTGCACAAGTGTTTTATGGTATATTTTCCATTTCAAATAACTGACAGTTACGTTTACTTATCATTCTCATGACGTTTACAATGTGTCCTTCATTAATACATTTCATGTAGAAATATCAGAGTAATCTAAAATATGTTATGCTCCCTCTAGCTGTCACCTCCGTAATTGTGCAATTAAATAAGTAGCTATAACGGGACTAGTTTTCAATTAAGTAGAGAGGGTTTTATATTATGAAATCATGTGTTTTTTGAGTAGATATTAAGCTGGGATCAATTCAAGGTATTGTTAATCCATAAATTTCATTTATCGACTCATTTATTGATCTAGGTAAATTGCAAAACATAATAATCTTTTTCTAAGCTGCCGTTCCTCAACCTCTCACATTATATATATATATATATATTTATATATATATATATATATATATGTATACACGCAAATATATATATATAGTTATGGCTGAAAAGTTGTTGTCGTGTCTGTCAACAAATTGTATCAGTATATATATATATATATATATATATATATTATATATATATATTGTTGACAATTGTAAGGTGTGGTATCAAAAACAATTTATATTAGTATCAAACGTAGTATTAAATGGGACATCTGATGATCCGTCGGAATTTGGAGTGTTGAATGAACGTATTAAAGACTACGTGTTAACGTTGACGTCGCATTCAACCAAGAAAATGACTACATGTCCAAATAATTGCTTAGCACCCATTTCCTTCAGCTACGGTTGATTTAATTTGCAACTTATTTGTTGCCACACAAACCTGTCAAGCGAAATACAAAAACATTGTCAGCATAGTGAAGACACACACACTCCTGAGCATTATTATAACAATTCTCGTGCAAACGATTTGTTCAACATCGACAACATTTGTTTCGATGAAGACATTAAGGAGTACGCCATGTAAGAATGATATGACATGTTGCGATGCAGTGAACATATATGTATCCTGTGTTCAGTGATGACAATTGCGTAACAAGGGTTTCTGACACCTTGTAAAGCCTCTGGACTACAGTTTGTATACATCATCATTTGATATTGCAATATTTCCGTTGTCATTTGCTGCGTTTGGAATATGCTACAACACAAATACCTTTCTTTTAATAGCAACATAATTGGTGTTACTATATATCGTAGCATAATAAACATCGTCAACATCGTGCAAGTAGTAAATGGGTTAATTTGGATGACAGATTGAGCTACCTCGATATTGAATATAAAAATATATATTGCGAAATCATATTATTTGAATTTGTAAACACTCATGAAAGGGAACCACATCGTCAGAGAAATATCCCGCTTTTGTGCAGGATTACTGTTATAAATCCTATCAGAAATTGCCATTAAGGGTTACTGTACGACAAAACCATCGTACGTGTATGCGTGTACACTATTTACAACAATTCTTCATGCTGTAGACTTTAACGAGTGCTCAAGCCTACCCATGTAAGAATGGCGGGACATGTACAATAGATGCAACTTACCCATATACATGCCAATGCGTTGGGGGTGGTGACAAAAACAGGTAGTTCTGATATCCACATTGGCGAGAAACTTAGGACAAGTACATTTGTTGTAAACTATTACATCTATATTAGAAACATATTGAGGCATTTGTTTGTTGAAAACTGAGTTTTAATATTAATCTCCAACTACATTTTATTTCTATTTTAACAAAATTGCTGATACCATCACTCGATATTAAAGATGTGAAACTTAATATCAGATCTAGTGTGCAAAATAAGTCCGGTCCGATCGTCCGGGACGAGTAGTTTTAGAGCTCGGACTAGTACAGTTTAAGTAGAGTAGTCCGGTCGGACTAGCTATGGCTTGAAAATATATATATCCTGTGTTAAGTGGTACCATTTGTGAATCAAGTATTTCTGACATCAGTTCTTGCGTGAATCGTCAGATCTTGTACATTTTACGGAAATCGTCATTTGATGTTGCGATATTTTTATTTTTATTAATTGGGTTTGGAGATTGCTACCTCAGGAATACCTTTGTTTAATTGCTATCTAATTGGTATTACATGTAGATCGTAGTATCACAAAAGCTTCAATATAATTCGATAGAAAATGGATTAATTTGAGAGAATGAGCTACTTGGTATGGAAGAAGAAACAAACATTGCGGAGACATGTCACATTAGAGTTGAGTACTCGACAGGGAATATGTAACTAACATTGCGAAATCACGTCAATTTAGACGATGCATACACTCGTGAAAGGGACCACATAAAGAGAGATATATCCCGCGTGTGTTACCTCACTTATTATATTAACCCGATTAAAGGTAGTGTCCGATTAACCTTTTCACGGTATGGAAAATATCACAATACTAGCAAAATTTTGTCTATACAGTGAATATACATACATCCCTGAAGATGACATATTTTTCAGAGAAATATGATATACCTATTCATAAAGATAATACTCGTTCGAACGTGTAATCGACAATAATCGACATCGACAATAACTTTACTGATCAATAACATTAAGGAGTACGCTATGTAAGAATGCTATGACATGTTACGCTGAAATGGTCAGATATATATATATATATATATATATATATATTTATATATCCTGTGTTCAGTGGTACAACTTGTGAATCAAGTATTTCTGACAACAGTTCATGCGTCAAGCATCAGGTCTTGCACATTTTACAGAAATCATCATTGGATATTGCAATATTTAAATTATTATTAATTGGGTTTGGAGTTTGCTAACACACGAATACCTTTGTTTTAATTACTACCTAATTGGTATTGCATATAGATCGTACTATCGTATCAATATAAATGTAGTGGCCGTGTCCAAACAAATTAGATGCACCCCTACCGGAGGTATGCCAAGCTGGGACCGGTCTCATTTTGACCGCCTGGATCTCTAGTTTCTGAAAAACGATATTGTAGTTGCACCAAACTTGTACAACATGCTGATTTAACCCATTGTGTGCGGCATCCTCTTAAAAATGACATTTTCAGTTACTTGCTTACTTTATTAAATCAGCCCTGTTATTTTGTTTCAGAATTGGGAGTTATATCAATGTATTTCATTGAAATGGATATGTAGCAATATAGTTTAGGCAGTTTTGGTCCAAAAATATACCCAACATATGGCGATGTTTTGTGATTTTGACCAAACTGAAGCACATTTTCTTGCACCCTACTACCAATACATGTTACAACAATGTCAGACCTGACTTTTTTCATCATCCATGATGTGTCATTGATGGAAAATGGAATATAGATGGGGTAGCTTCTTTCACAAGCATTCCCTCACTGAATTCACCTGCCAAGACAATGGGTTTCCCATCTGGAATATATTCAGTTGCATGCTCCAAGATGTACAGCGATATATAATTGGCAAGGCTTGCCTTGTTGCCTACTCCTTTCAGAAACCTGCGGTAGTTATGAACTTGTCTGTTCTTGATTGACGACCCATTATCATAGCGATCGAAGACAATGGTCACACAGCCCAACTCCAAGGACGGGTTGCTGAGAAGTCGAACTGTACGTTTCTTAACCACTTCTGCCAAATCCGTGAACTTTCTGAAGTGGTTCTCGTTTAGCGATTGACCCATTGCCATGCCATCGATGATATATGCGGATGAAGTGGACGTTGATATATGTGGCAGCTCTTTTAAAACCTCCGGACAATTTGATTCAAGCTTCTTGGCTAAGTCGGCCTTATTGTCTTTCTAATCGTTCCATCACCATGGAAGAGAGTAGGTGGTACTGCAGCCAGTTCGTACTAGATAACTTTCCTCAGGTCAACATCACAACTGTTGGAGACTCCCAGAAGCCGCGATCCTTGTCGTTTGGGAGGGCCTTCTTCATGTCCGCAAATATTGACATGGTGCATTTCTTTATAGGTTCCCAGAAACCTTTCGTGTGCTCGTCCCCAAGTCGTTGTTTGACAAAGTCATCGAAGGCCACTTCCCCTATCTGGGATGCCCTTCAATCCTCAACTTCACATGATGCTATTTGACCTGTGGTGATGTTCATTAGATGGTCTGGAACTTCATCCAGGTCAACTGGATTCTGGCACTGACTGTAAAGATACTCCTTCATATCCTTCATATCCTTCTTGTCCCTGTTCGAACGAGAAGTCCCCAGCTCTTCATGCAGTTTTCCGTGGGTCCCAGGATTATAAAGTCCTTTGAAAGCCTCCGCATATTCGCCCGTGATGTGTCGTGTCATTAGCCAGCATTGCAGTGCGCCTTTACGCAGTGTGAAACCTATAACACCTCCCTGGCTCTTTGCTTTACGATTGATTGTTTGTTCCAGGGCTTGATATGTAGGGACACAATTGAAAATCCGACTCGCTGACTTACGAACAACAAACCCCTCGCTCCATCATGTGGCGATACATCAGTGGTGCTTTTTCTTCCAGTTGCTTCATCTCTGCAGTGTACACTGGGGTGTGTCGAGAATAGTTAATTCGCCCAGCATGGACGAAATAGGGGACAGTTTCCATACATCTGATGAAGTTAGAATGTTCTGAAATCCACCATCTTACCAATGCGTGCCAGGAAAGCCATTATCAGATGCATTGCTCCCAACCTCATCGTTACTTTGCACACCTGTGGTTCCGGTCTGCTCCACATAATTTGTTGTGCCTTGCTGTATATTGCAAGGACTGCTGTAACGAGTATGTGGTGCTGCCCCAACTCCTCAGATATGCGCACTAGTTTCAAGTAAGTTGTAAAAATGGTAGACATATCAGATGGCGAGGCATTGATGAAGGGAAGGTATCGTATCTTTGCAACTGGGACAGTCTTAGTACTCACAAGGGCATTGCAACCACTTCACGCCGGAATGCTCGAGTCCTCATCTCCACAGGCACGTGCCACTTCCCATATGAAGTCTTTCATCACGGCCTTAGTGTTACTATCCGTTTCATTTTCCACTTGATATGTGACCTTGGGTTCTGGCTTCTTATCAGGCTTGCGATACACTTGGAGCTGTTATTTATTGTATTGTGCGGTGTCCAAGGATTTCCTCTTCGTGCAAGGAATCAAAGACATTTCACGACTGACTGGAGACCATTGGTACAACACAATAACCATGGCATGGGTAGTACGTTTCCCATCGATTGTCTCCTCATTTGGTCAATGTCACTGATGGCTGCATCAACGATTGAGTCAATGTTTTCAGAGTCAAACTGTGAAATACCGCGTGGCATCTGTACTTCAGATGGTCTTGTCTCCTGATGGAGTCCAACGGTCAGGGATGGGTGCCCATGCTTGTTGGGTTATTAGTCATGTATTTAAGCTTATCTGAAATGGTATGGTTTAGGAATGTTAACTATTGAATCTGGTAGGGAACTCCAGTCTCTTTTGTTCGAGGGAAATCTGAAAATGTATAGTTGTTATTACTGGCGTGGATAGTGTCGAATGTTTTATTGTTTAAATGCCTTGATAGGCGTGGTACGGGCTGGAGGAGGTTATTGACAGGCAAGGATAGGTGTCCATAGATGGCTTTGTGGAGTATGGTGAGGCGTCTGTTTGTTCGTCTGGTTATTAGCTTCGCTAAATGTATAGTCGTTAAGACAAAAACGGGCTGCGCGATTTCGTTTTGGTTGATAAGGATCTGGGAGTGGGGTCCCATACTGATGATGAATATTCTAGAAGTGGTCGAACAAGGGTGGTATAAGCACTTGTTTTGATGTTTATGGGGCATGAATGTAGATTGCGTCTGATGAATGCGAGGGTGCGGTTTGCAGAGGCTATAATCTGATGTATATGTTTGTTTCAGTTTAGGTGTTTGGTCCCGATAGTTGATCAAAAGCTGCCGCTATTAAGAACTTTCTCACGTCGTCATAGGTAATAGAATATCCCACTCTACTGAGACTTTCTACACGCCTACACTCATATACCAAAAAAGTGTTTGCGCGTTGTCACAAACAGAGGGTTAATGGACCATGTTATACCCATTTCACCATGTTCAAACTGATTTTTCCATCAATGACACATCCTGGATGATGAATAAAGTCAGGTGTGACTCTGTTTAACATGTATTGGTAATAGGGTGCAAGAAAATTGGCTTCAATTTTTTTCTTAATCACAACAAATCACCATATTTGTGGTATATTTTTGGATCCTTTAACCCAATTATCGGCATAAAACCGCTCATTTCATAAAGTAACCAGGTAACTTAAAATGTCATTTTTTCTGAGGTTGCCGCACACGAGGGGTTAATTTAGCATGTTGTACAAGTTTGCAATTGCATCATCGTTTTTCAGAAACAAGGGATCCATACGATCAAAATGAGACCCGTCCCAGCTTGTTATATGGGATATCTCCTTAAATAGAGCCCCTTTACAGCTTCGGCCACTACACTATATCGTTCGTTATAAAATGGATTAATTGGAATATCAGATTGAGCTACTCGATATGCAAGAAGAAACAAACGTGGCGAAGTCATGTCACTTTAGACGTTGTATACATTCATGAAGGGAACAACATCTTCAGAGAAATATCCTGCGCGTGTTATCTCACGCATCGTTCTTGTATGCGTGCTTTGCGTACTAATTTTACAAAGATTCTTCATGCCGTAGACATAAACGAGTGCTCAAGCAACCCATGTGAGAATGGCGGGACATGTAGAGATGCAGCTAACCGATATACATGCCAATGCGCTGGTGGATACGATGGTGAAAATTGCGAAATAGGTAATTTAAAATATCGCGTACAGCTTTCGCGACAACAGTAGTCTTGCGAGTTATTTAAACCGTACCATCAACGCATGATTCTAGTTTATATTGAAAATAGGTTGCAACATTTACATTTTTCAAGATTGGATATATCTATTTCTACTCTAACTTGATTTGTTTCCTATTTTAACTGCACTGGTGATGCAAGTAAATAGTGGCATCATAAAATAATGTTTATCACTCGAAGTACTAATCCGAATAACGGAAATGTCCGATTAGCCTTTCCAGATATGAAAAATATCACGCAAGTAGCTAAATTTGGTCAATATAGTGAATATACATAAATTCCTGAAGATGACATATTTCTTCAGAGAAATATCCTACACCTAATTATAATGATAATACTCGTACGAACGTTTTGTACAACATAGACAATATATTTACTGATGAAAACATTTACGAGTACGCTATGTAAGAATGATATTACATGTTATGAAGCAATGGTCCTACATATATATATATATATATATATATATATATATATTATATATCCTGTGTTCAGTGGTACCATTTGTGAATCAAGTATTTCTGGCATCAATTCTGCGTGAAACGCCAGGTATTGTTACGTTTACAGAACTCATCATTTTGATGTTGCAATATTTCAATTGTTATTAATTGGGTTTTGAGTTTGCTCACACACGAATACATTTGTTTAATTGCTACCTAATTGATATTACATATAGATCGTAGTATCATATAAGCGTCAATATCATTCGTTATAAAAATGGATTGATTTGAATGTCATATTGAGCTATTCGATATGCAAGAAGAAACAAACATTGCGAAGTAATGTCACTTTAGACGTTGCATCTTCAGAGAAATATCCCGCATATGTTATATTACGGCTAAAACGTCGTGTTTGTTGCATGATTTCTGTTATATATCTCATGAAAAATTGCCAGTAAGGGTTACTGTACGAAACACCGTCGTACTTGTATGCGTGCGTTGTGTACTAATTTTACAACTATTCTTCATGTTATAGGAATCGATGAGTGCTTAAGCCACCCATGTGAGAATGGCGGGGCATGTAAAGATGGAACTAACCGATATACATGCCAATGCACTTATGGATACATGGGTGACAATTGTGAAAAACGTAGGTCTGACACCCACATTATCAAGGCACTTAGGACAAGTACATTTGTTATAAACCATCTCATCAACGCATCTATATTAGAAACATGTTACATATTTTTTCGTGTTGAAAACAGGGTTTTAATGTTTCTTCTTGAACTACATTTTATTTATATGTTAACCATGTTACTAATACCACCAATCGAAATTAAATGTATGAAATTCAATATCAGAGTTAGCTACTCGACATAGAATGTGTAACTAACATTGCGGAAACATCAATTTAGACGGTGCGTACACTCGCGAAGGGACCACATCAAGGGAGCAATATCCCTCACGTGTCACCTCGCGACTGCAGTGTCGTGTTTCTGTCAATATATGTTGGAACATAGTTTAAAAGTTGTATAGGTGTTGTGAATGCGCATTATTTTTTGTAGTAAGGCATGACACCTGATGAAAACAAAACCTCACGACACATGCACATTTTTTTTTATAATATCGCGTACAGCTTTCGCAACAACAACTGTCTTGCGATTTATTTAAACCATTCCAACAACGCATGATTCTAGTTTATATTGAAAACATGTTGCAACATTTACATTTTTCAAGATTGGATATATCGATTTCTTCTCTAACTTGATGTGTTTGTTATTTTAACTGCACTGGTGATGCAAGTAAATAGTGGTATCAGAAAATAATATTTATCACTCGAAATATTAATCCAATTAAAGGAAATGTCCAATTAACCTTTCAAGATATCGAAAATAGCACACAACTGTACCAACATTGGGTCAATATAGTGAAGATACATACAGTTTGAAAATGACATATCCTTTCATAGAAATATCCCCTAGCTTATTATAATAATACTCGTGCGAACGTGTTGTACAACATATATATATATTTATTGATGAATACATTAATGACTACACCATATAATAATCATATGACATGTTATGATCCAATGGTCCTATATATATCCCGTGGTCAGTAGTACCAATTGTGAATCAAGTATTTCTGAAGTTAGTTCTTGCATGAAAAGTCAGGTCTTGTACATTTTACAAAAATCATCATTTGGTTGTAGCAATATTTCAATTGCTATTACTTGGGTTTGGAATGTGCTACCACACAAGTACCTTTGTTTTAAATGCAACCTATTTGGTACTACTTATATATGGTAGTGATGAGGAATTGCCAGTAAGGGTTACTGTACGACAACACCATAGTATTTGTGGACGTGCGTTGTGTACTAAATTTACAACTATTCTTTATGCTGTGGACATAAAAGTATGCTCTAACAAAGCATGTAAGAATGGCGGGACATGTACGTATAATGCATTTAACCGATATGCATGCCTATGCGCTGATGGATACAATGGTGACAATTGTACAATAGGTAGGTCTGAAACCCACAATGGTGAGGCATCTATATTAGAAGCATGTAGCAGGGTTTGCCTTGTTGAACAGTGCATTTGCCTATTTCATATTCAACTATATTTTATTCACAGTTTAACCATATTTCTGATACCATCACTCACAAAGAAATTCATACATATTTGGCTACTGGGCAAAAAATATGTAACTAACATTGCGAAAGCATGTCAATTTAGGCGTCTCAGTCTCTCATAAAAGTGACCACATCGAGTGAGAAATGTTCCACATGTGTTTTATCTCGGCTGTAAAGTCGTCTTTCTGTCAATGCTAGTTGGGTCATCCTGAATTGTTTCATAAGTGTTGTGTACGCTTTATATTTTTCGTGAAAAAGCATGTTACCTGATAAAATAAAACTTCACTACACATTCTAAGGTATATTGTATTGTATGCAGCTTTCGCAAGAACAGTAGTTTTGCGATTGATTTAAACCACGCTAACAACGCAAGACGCTAGTTTTGTATTGAAAATGTGTTGCGACATTTACATTTTCGAAGATTTGAATCTGTCTATTTATACTCCAAATAGAAGTGTTTGATATGTTAACTGTACTGTCCATCAACTATAGTTTATGCTGTAGACATAAACGAGTGCGCTAGCAACCCATGTGAGAATGGCGGGACATGTACTGATGCAATTAACCAATATACATGCCAATGTGTTGCTGGATATACGGGGGCCAAGTGTGAGAAAAGTATGTGTCACCCTGATTTGTCTGGTTAAGTAAGTGTAGTCATGACATGTCATTATATGATGCTTTTCATTTATATTTGCATTTGATATACATTATTGGTGAAATAGTCCTTTTCCGGATTATTCTTGCATAGGTTGATAACATTGGTGAGTGTAATACGTCATATGCATGAGCATAGTCGAGTTTCAGCTGCTCAGCTGGTTTTAGTTTGAACTGGTCTACCAGGGAGTAAATTGTGAAGCGCATTGACCAGTCCGGAGGATTAGACACTGCACTGGATAAAAACTGACCTTCATTCAGGAAAAGTAAATATATCGTTTTAGATTATGCTTTACTTATTGCGAATGGTGGCATCGTTATATCGAAACAAACTGTCACTTCTCTATTGACAATCTACCTTGTTATTATGGGGCGAGTTTTGAGATAAATCAGTTGGGCGACTTTTGAGAGAAATCATCCAATCGACATTGCTCATGCATGTAGCGCTGTTGCGCAGTATAATGAAGTTGCAACGTGCATTAGGCATCCTCGCATGGACAATAATGTTACGACGAAAAACCAATTGTGTTATTTTGACAAATTGTAAGAATGGCGGGACATGTACTTATGCACTTAACCGATATACATGCCAATGCGCTGATGGATACAATGGTGACAATTGTGAAATCGGTAGGTCTGAAACCCACATTGGTGAGGCACTTAGGACGAGTACATTTGTTATAAACCATGACATCAAGGCATCTATATTAGAAACATGTAGCAGCGTTTGCCTTGTTGAAAACTGGCTTTGCCTATTTAATATTCAACTACATGTTATTCATATTTTAACCATATTTCTGATACCATCACACGAAAAGACATTCATACATATTTGGCTACTGGGCAAAACAATATATAATTAACATTGCGAAAGCACGTTAATTTAGGCGTCTCATTCTCTAATAAAAGTGACCACATCGAGTGAGAAATGTTCCACATGTGTTTTATCTCGGCTGCAAAGTCGTGTTTCTGTCAATACTAATTGGATCATCCTGAATTGTTTCATAAGTGTTGTGAAAGCTTTCTATTTTTCGTGAAAAAGCATGTTACCTGATAAAATAAAACTTCACTACACATTTTAAGGTATATTATATGCATGAAGCTTTCGCAAGGACAGTAGTTTTGCGATTGATTTAAACCATGCTAACAACGCAAGACGCTAGTTTTGTATTGAAAATGTGTTGCGACATTTACATTTTCGAAGATTTGAATCTGCCTAAATAGAGGTGTTTGATATGTTAACTGTACTGTTCAACAACAATAGTTTATGCTGTAGACATAAACGAGTGCGCTAGCAACCCATGTAAGAATGGCGGGACATGTACTGATGCAACTAACCAATATACATGCCAATGTGTTGCTGGATATACGGGGGCCAAGTGTGAGACAAGTATGTGTCACCCTGAATTGTTTGGTAAAGTAAGTGTAGTCATGACATGTCATTGTATGATGCTTTTCATTTATATTTGCTTTTGATATACATTATTGGTGAAATAGTCCTTTTCCGGATTATTCTTGCATAGGGTGATAACATTGGTGAGTCATATGCATGAGCATAGTCGAGTTTCAGCTGCTCAGCTGGTTTTAGTTTGAACTGGTCTACCAGGGAGTAAATTGTGAAGCGCATTGATCAGTCCGGAGGATTGAATACTGCGCTGTATAAAAACTGACCTTCATTCAGGAAAAGTAAAGATATCGTTTTACATTATGCTATGGGGCGAGTGTTTAGATAAATCATTTGGGGCGACTTTTGAGAGAAATCATCCAATCGACATTGCTCATGCATGTAGCGCTGTTGCGCAGTATACTGAATGTGCAACGTGCATTAGGCACTCTCGTATAGGTGTTACGCACGTTACGACGCAAAACCAATTGCGTTATTTTGACAAATTGATCAGCATCCGTTATTTGACATATATATATATTATATATATATATATATATATATATATATATATATAATATATATATATATATATATATATATATATATATATATATATATTAATTAAATAATTAAACGCGTATACATTATTAAATCTATATTATATATTTAATAATGTATACGCGTTTAATTATAGTGCACACTGGCTAGTTATAACTGATAATTGCCTTATATTATAACTGAATATTGCCTTATGTAGTTTAATATGTGTTAGTATGTGGTCAGAAGTAAATATATAGTACTGTCCAAAAAGTATGTGTATGGTATGTTTGCGCATGGTGTTGTTTGCTGAAAAATACTAACTGCAACGTGTTAAAGATGTATTTGCACTTTTTATTTTACAGACTGTTATATTAAAATACGTATTATCACTGTTTAGTACAAATAGTGTATGGTATATGAGTGCAGTAGGTATGTTTCATGGAAACTACGGCAAGACGATTCTGATTATGATAACAACAATCTTTATTTACACTATTTCAACATCAACAAACCGTGCGTGATAAACACGTCAGCTGTTTACCTCGATTTTTTTTCGTAGGATCGTTACCTCAAGTGGAAGGTCCGGTGACCATCGTGTGAGTAAAATGTTAAGGCATAATAGTACATGCTCACAGCTGTATCACTGTTTACATCATTAACGCGTCATTAAACGAAATGACGTCAACACATACTCGCATGATAACGGAATCCTTATCAATCCATGGTTATAGAAAACAGCGCATAAATGCACACAATGTTTCCAGTGGTGTGAAGCACATTAAAATTAAGCAAACATTAATGAAAGGTGTAAATGCATCACAGTT
>JAODUO010000638.1:137500-167500 GCA_025642075.2 Ridgeia piscesae
CCGTAAATTAATCACCGGAGACAGTCTTGCGTTACGAAGACTGTGTGTCTGCGCATATGACTATGATATTCCAGTATTACATATACTCTTCGGCAGGCGAATAAATTTGTCAGTCAGTACGACCTACTCGTTCTGGAAACCGTCAACAATCACACAGGTTGTGGCATTAATAGTCGTAAGTAATTACCCGAAAAGTTAAGACCAAGTGGTAATTTGATTCTCGTAAAACGTGTCAGCCTGGTGCAAGTTTTGTTTTAAAGGAGGCAAGGGGCGCTCATAAAATAACGGGAGGTGTGTGCGCGCGCACACTTATTCCAAATTGTTTCGGACAATCAGTTAATAAAGTAACTTGTTATCCCAACACATTGTAAATGTGTATACAGTTTGATCAGAAAAAAACATTTCTTAGTGAACGTAGATAACTATGCAATAAATTAACTTGTTCAACCTGATTATTATCAATGTGCTTATGTGATATTATTGAAACGATTATGCATGCATATATTAAATGTGTATAACCATTTGCTACTTTCATATTGATAGGCATGCATATATATATATATATATATATATATATATATATATATATATATATCTTGTTTAAGTGTGTGTGTTGTGTGCGTGAATATATATGTGTATACATATTTCCTTTATCTAGATGTGTTGCAAATGACTTGTCAGTGCATTGTTTTGTAGTTGCTTGAACAAGTAATTGACGTTGCAATTGGAGTTAACAACACCGACTTATCAACCGTCCGTCTAAAGGCCAACGTTTTGCGTGAATGTGCTGCTGTCAACATTACGTCAATTGAAACAAAACAGGTATAGTAAATTAACGTAATTAACGTAAATGATATGTTCTAAAGTGCACATTTTTAAGTATGCTGTATGTTACCGAAATAAGTAATATGTATGTGATAATTATTCCAAGTTTCTTTTGTCGCAGCTTGTCATTGCAACTTCTTTAAAAAACATCACGACAATTTTACAAAAATGGCTACAAAATGATACCCATTTCTCACAGGATGCAATAGGCGGGAAACAAAGATATTTCAAAGAAGTGTCCAGGTTCGTTTGATTTAAGTAAATTAATGGTAGTTAATTTGTATAACTAATGCCTAAGCGACAATATATGATTAATGTGATCAATGATAACACAAGCCTACATTGCATATATTTCTTCATTATATGTCATTATTTAGGTAAAAAATGTACATTGAAAGGACGAATGCCCTCATTTAATTTACAAATAATTTCTTTCAAAACAAAACAGTGTTATATATATTGTATTTAAATTAATTATAATCCAAATTAATAGAAGCATTAAAACAAGAGTTACTAATTATGAAATCGCTAAGCTAGGGTGATATTCCTAAAAGAATACATCCTTAGGTACACCTGTCGCAAGATATTCGATTTGCAAGGTTATTAAAAGCAAGTTATTTTTTAAATGATACTGCTAGTTCCTGAACCGAACGTGTATATAATATATTAAAGTATACTGCATCTACATAACACGCTCAATATATTAATATATTATATAATTTGCAATATGTTAATATAAACTTTATGTGTTACAATACAGTTTGTGATGACAATATACAATCACACAATTTTTAACAGTACACACACTATTAATGTGATACAACTATTAATATTTACAAACATAAAAAACATATGTTCAACATGCCGTAAACTCCTTAGAGTAAACACTGCTTTTTTGTAGAACCATCTTCGAAGGTTGTACCAAGTTGACTGAGACTAGAACCCGACATTCTTCCCCGGAACATGTTCAATCGGTAAATACTTGTATATTAAATTGACAATGTTATAATATTTGAATTCATGTACATGATATATATATATATATATATATATATATATATATATATATATATATATATATATATATATAAAGGCTAAATGCTGCATAGGGAGACCAGTGCATATACTACCGCCTACAGGAGACGGGCCGTATATTTTTATGTAATTGATTTTCCAATCATGTATAATTGAAACATTGTCTGTAAGACAAATACACACCACATAGTACAATATTGTTATGATATTATAATAAATAACATATATACATAAAAATCGGTCTCCTTTAAACCTATATGCTTAGATGCCGCGTACGGGAGACCGGTGTGTAATCAAAACCCAATACAACGATAACAATAACAACGTATATATATATATATATATATATATATATATATATATATATATATATATATATATATATATATATGCAGATACACAAATTCACAGCGCCGCATTTAACAGATGTACACTATATGGCTAGGAGATCCGTGAAATATTTGTTTTATTAATGTGTGTATATATTTGTTAAAGTAATACGTATCAAATAAGCATATAGTACACTAAACACGGAACGCTAACCCCTCAATCAATATATTAAAACTTTTAAACTATAAGCACTTCTCTGCCGGGGTCCCGTACGCGGCGCCTTACGCACATAAATATATACAAATGTCTGCAATAAATGTGCTCAAAACCAATCAAAATATAAAATAAATAAATCTGAATTTGAATAAACATTAAGAAACTGCCCGTCAAACACGTTCTATGTTATGGTTTTAGGATGTTATTAATTTCAATAAACAAAAATAAAAATAAAATCTCGTTCATTCTTGTATTAAACACCAATTTTGAGCAGCAGCTAACCATTATTAGAAACTATCCAAAAGTGTCACCGTTAATGTATAATTAGCAATGTAAGAACATGTTAGTTGGTTTCATTTATCCCATTCATAAGAAATAAATATGTAATTCAGAAGTCTAGCATAAAACATCCTACACATGAAACATCCTAAAATCAAAGCATGGGCAGGTTCTTAATGTTACTCAAATCAATATTTATTTAACCTTAGCGTATTTAGACACAGGTTAATCATGTGTATTTGAAACAGCATTATTGATCACTCTGTCAATATGATATCGCCTTTAAGATACAAAAAAACATTGTATAGCGATATATGCACGTCCAGTTAACATTTAAAGAACATGACCAATATTCCCAAAGTAACGGAAAGTCCACGACGAAACTGTGTTAGTTAAACCCGTCAAGCTAACATAGCATCTAAGCAAGACTCAGCTGCAAATACAAACGGGGAAGTAACGAAAACAGTGTTTTCCTAGTTTAGACTGTTTTCGTGAATACGTTTACATGAACACATTGCTGCCGATATTGTTAAGTAATAAATCAACTATAAGAACATCACAACTAGATATTTGTTGTTGCGTTTATTCATTTGAGGCTAATGATACCACATGTGGTCTACAGATAATAGGTAGTTAATAAAAAATACGAATAAGTCATAATGTATTTTGGTTATATATTCGCGGACGTTTTGGTTTTGTTTAACTTTCATGAAGCTACAATATTGTTAAACATCAACATTGTGAACTGTGTGATGTTTTGGACGTGCAAGCGTCTACACCTGAAGGGACAACATATCAAAATACTAATTTCCAAAATAGTTAAGGTTTTTTTGTGCTGTGACACAAAACTCCACTCGCATTGTGTTTTGATGTTTTGTCATATGCTGTCGTTAGTGTGCGTTATGGTATCTACTATATGTTATATTACATTTTCACGATGTCAATGCTGTTATAGTGAATGCATCATCAGTTCCTAAAGTTTGTTTTGTTACCACAGGTTAAACGACTCACACGATATGTTCAACAGACACTAGATAACGTTGCGTCGATCTATATCAATCAAATGGTACCAGGACGTGCAAATGGTACACTAGAGATGGGTGGCAACGTTATGGTTTTGACGAAAGACTACGAAGACATGATATTTAATCAATCCTTCAGGTTTTCTCCTGTTCCCGGATCTGACTCCGGTTTAACGGTCAAACTGGTGAATACAGGAAAGGGTGGACAACTGACAGCGTCAGACCGGGTACTTGGAATAGGAGTAAGTCAATATTGCTTTTGTAGGAAGTGTGTAGAAAATACATAGCTACAACGTAATATGAACTAACAACTCGTAGCTTATGTTATAATCATAACAGCATTACAACAAAACAATCAAAGTGTATCCACCATGATCGTTTGTGATCATATGCTGTTTGAGTAGTTAAGTCAGTATGTATTAACTTTGCTTCTCTTGTCACTAATGCTCTCTAAAGGGATACCGCAGTTAGTGAGAGATTCACAGCGTTTATTTACATATGTATAATATATTGGTTGTACATGGTAATTGTGCACAAAGATCGCTACTAAACATTTAAATATAGTATACTTGTACCAGAAACACTCCATGTTATATTCAGGGCGCTGCCATGTTGAGATTTTTGCGCCAATGACTTAAACTGCCTACGTCACTGGCGCATGCACGTTAGAACATCCTACGACTGTCCAACGGTATTTGATGTATCCAGTAACTCGTGGATTGCTTACGTCACTATCACAATTATTTGCGAAGATTCCGCCAATCGTTGCCTTTGTCAACAATGCGCCCGTGACGTAAACGATTTGGCTTATGTCACTGGCGCATAAGTCTCAAGATGGCAGCGCCCTGAATATAAAATTGCATGTTATTGATACCATTAAACTATAACTAATTGTGTTTTAACGATCTTTGTGCACCATTACTAGGCACAACCAATATAGTATACAGATGTAAGTTAAACATGTGAACCTCTCACTGACTGGAGTATCCCTTTAAGCATAGAATAGTGAAGCACTCCAAATACATAGACTGTATTATTTAATTATTGGACTTTGTATTTCGCCAATTATCTTAAACAGCTGATAGTATTCCTAATGAATGCCGCCTTTTACATATATTATAGGCTCTTTTAGGCCTGATAGGATGGCATAGAACAGTCTACATAAGTAAGATATATTTTACATGTATATGAAAGTATAATGAACAATTGTCGTGAGGTGAATGTGATCAAAACGTAGGACATTTGAACAAACATTTGCTGACGTTTCACATCACATCACCATCATGTCCACATCAAACAGAAAACAATGTAAACTATACATTCAATAAAAGCGTAAGTACTAAAATATATGACTAATTGAGATAGGGTGGTAAAGTAAAGCATTTTAGTAGAAAGGTTACGGAAACTCAATTTATTGATGTGAATCTGATGCCAATCTACAACTACTGTAACAATCACGAACCATGAAAACAGAAGAACCAAACTGATCTGATCCCGCACACTTCATACACGATATATACGGCGTCTCCTCTTTTCAAGGAACTGCGGATGCCAATTACTCGAACTTCGCGCGGTTTAACTTTAATCATTTGAACCTCCATCAAGTCCATAAATCATTGTTCGACTTATAATATTTGTTGGTCATTACCATCTTAATTTTACACATATACACACACTGTTCTACTATACAACCAAAACAATAGTTAGGCCTCGCTTAGAATACTGTATACAAGCATGGAGGCCATATCGCAAGAAGGATATTGATATGCTAGAAAGAGTACAAAGGAGAGCAACCAAAATGATACCAAAACTCAGGAATATTAGTTATGAAATGCGTCTAAAAGAATGTGGTTTAACAACACTAGAAACCAGAAGATTGAGAGGAGATCAGATTGAGGTGTTTAAAATATTGAATGGATATGAAAATATTGACAGAAATATTTTTTTCACAGTTAAGGAAGAGAGAAGGACTAGAGGACATGGAGTTACATTAGCAAAGAAGCAGTGTAGACTAGATATTAGAAAATTTTCATTTTCACAAAGAACAGTAAACGAATGGAACAGATGATCAGCTGATTGTGTAGGTGCTAGTAATGTTAATATATTTAAAAATAAAATCGACATATACCTAAGACGGGCGGGGTATATTTAGATAGATAGGTTGGACTCTCGATAAGCCAAATGGCTTCCTAGTCCACCTGCCATCTAGAGTTGAATCTCTAGGTGGCAATCTTGTTAAATCTTGTTCAATCTTGTTCAATCATATATATATATATATATATATATATATATATATATATATATATATATATATATATATATATATATATATATATTACCACACACATAGATACACACACAAACACGAGAAACGATTGAAGGAACATAATGACTATGTAATTATTTAAGTTGTGCACGGTGTCTTTTAAATTCCTTAGCTATTCCTCCAGAAGAGTAATCCGTACACATGGAGCAGCACGTCACGTGATCTGTTGCCCGGTACAATTTCTGTCGCTTACTATGGAGAAGAATATACGCGTGTGCAACTGCAACTAACATCAACATAAACGTCCCAGTTCCGCAACAAGGTACGCGGTAGTGAAATGGGTATCTGATAATAATAATAGTTTATTTCTTATATAGCGCCCCATCCAAATAATTGTTCTGGGGCGCTTTACAATGATAATTCCTAAAAAATATAAAATAAAATAATAAATATATATATATATATATATATATATATATATATATATATATATATATATATAAATATATAAATATATATAAAATATATATATATATAAAAAATACAAAATTTAAAATACCGACTTAAATTGGCACAAAACTACACACTGTATTAAAAATGAATAAATAAGTAAAATAGTATAAATATGTAGTAAATAAAAATAAAATAGTATAAATATATACTACTTAAAATAATAAATTAATTAAAATAAATATGTGAATAGTTGACTCAAAGTTAAAGTGTCAAAATAATAATTTGTAAACAGATACGTCTTGAGTGCTACTTTGAATTGATTCACACTCCATGCCCTTGGAGCTGCACAAGAAAAGGATCGTTCGCCAATTTTAGTCCTGGAAGTGGGCTGATTAAGTAGTAACTGGTCAGAAGACCGCAGACTGCGTGTCGGGCAGTAGGGAGAGAGAAGTGCTGATAAGTATGTAGGTGCAAGACCATGGAGACATTTAAAGGTGAGAAGTAGGGTCTTGAATGTGATGCGACACTTAACAGGAAGCCAGTGCAGCTCCAAGAGCATGGGCGTGACATGGTCTCGTTTCGATCGAATTAGTATAACACGAGCACAAGCATTTTGGACGCGTTGTAGTTTTTCAACTACCGCCACTGACAGTCCATTCAGGAGGCTGTTGCAACAGACAATACGTGATATAACAAGGGCATGCACTAGCTGTTTTGTTTGTCCTTGATCTAGATAGCGACGAATGCGTCCAATGCTGTGGAGATGGTAGTATGCTGTTCTGGAAATGTTTGTCACGTGTCGCTCAAGGGACATATTGCAATCGAATGTCACTCCGAAATTTCTGGCGTGCGTGTTCGGTGTCACGTTGGTGTTACCGATTCTTACACTTTCGGGAAGATGGTGTTGGTTTTGCTGATATGAGGATCTCTGTTTTGTCGTCGTTCAGCTTCAGCATGTTGGTTTTCATCCACTGACGAATGCTGATGACACAGCGTTCCATTTTCCTGATGGCAATCTCGGGTGAAGTGTTGTCGCTTAGGCTGAATTCTTGGAAAAGTTGAGTGTCATCGGCGTATAGATGGTAAGTCATGCCATGAAGTTTTAGTATTGACGCAAGAGGGGTCATATAAATCGTGAATAACAGTGGTCCGAGGACTGACCCTTGCGGGACACCACATGTCAGCTTGTGTGGTTTTGACTGCTCACCGGCAATCAGCACCGTGTATTGTCTGTGTTGTAAGTAGGCAGCGAACCATGACAAGCATCCTTACGCCGATGGTGTTACTCAATGTGTTTAGAAGAATAGCGTGATCAATCATATCAAATGCTGCGCTCAGATCGATTAGCAACAAAATCACACCTTTGCGTTCGTCGATGGACCGGATTACGCTGTCATGCACGTGTAGTAGTGCTGTTTCGGTACTGCAGTTTTGCCGGTATGCTGATTGTAACGGCATGTAGAGATCATGTTCACGCATGTGTGCAATCAACCGGTCCGCCATAACTCTCTCAAATAACTTTGACAGAAAGGACATGTTCGATATAGGTCGATAGCTTTTCAATGTTTCACTGTCAAAACTTTTTTCAATTTTTTTTCAATTTGTTTCAAAATGGGTGTGATGATAGCAGCTTTCATCTCATCGGGCATTCCGTCTATCAAACACTTGTTGATAATGTTCATAATCGGTACTGTCATGACGTCGTGACACTGTTTTACGAAATGTGTAGGCATCGGATCAAGTTTGCATGTCTTGGACGGTGACTTACTTAATAGTTGTGTGATTTCCGCTCGTGTGACTGTCGCGAAGCTTGACAGCTGGCAGTCAGTGTCAGGGCGATTTGTGCACACAGTACAGTCGATAGCACAGGAGTGTGGCGTTTGTAGAGTGGTGCGAATACGCTGGATCTTTTCATCGAAGTAGTCTGCGAACTTGTTAGCGAGTGATTCGGCACATTCATAGTTCGGTAGTGTTATTGTTTTGCGCCGATGCAGCAACTTGTTTGCGATGTTGTAGAATTGCGCATGACTACGGATGTCCGACAACTTTTCTTTGTAGTAGGTCTTCTTTGCTTCAGCGCATATTGTTGTGTAATCAGATCAGAACAAGCAATGTCATGACTGATTTGCTGAGTGTTGACATTGTTCAACTTACACACAGTAATCGTTCTCTTAGGCTGTTCTGTATGTATAGTTGGAACAGTAAAGATGACGACGGAGTGGTCAGAATTAACCGATTCGTAACAGATTATATCAGCAATAGGCAGCTCATCACGTCTCGTTATAATGACATCGAGGATGTGGCCTTTCTGGTGAGTTGCCAGGGTAGGTAACATGTTTTGGTGGTTTGTTGCGGAGAGAAGGTCGATGATCGGTTTTGTGTGTGCACTGGTGGGATTATCGAAGTGAATGTTCAACTCTCCAACCAGCAGCAGCTGGCCTGATGTAAGTGTGAGGTCTTCAAGGAGATGGGCAAACTCCCTCAGAAATACTGGAACGTTTGGCGAGTTTGCTTTTGGTGGAGGTCTGTATATCGTTACGATTCGCAATAGTTCGAGACCAACTTTGAATAAACAGTTGAGGTATTCCATGGAAGTGTAAGTGTTGTGCTTCGAAACAGTCACATAGATGGAGTCACGACAGATAATGGCAACGCCACCGCCTCTTGCGTTGGCTCGAGGAATGTGTTTCATTGTGTATCCAGGTGGCACCACAGCCTTTACAGCAATATGAGATGGCTTGAACCATGTTTCCGTAAGCGAGCAAATGTCTATCTGGTTTTCAGTTATCAAATCATGGATTTGTTGACACTTATCAAGCTCACACGCTGACCGGGTGTTCAGAACAGCAGCTCTAAGTGAGTTGGTCGTGCAGTGTTGTTGCAATTTGACAGATATCAAGTTGCTTCTGTTGACAGTTTGTACGAGGTTGTTGCGTAATGACGGTGTAGGCAAAGCGGTTCTGCCTGGAGTCACTTTCACAGGAATTGCAGTAGTCACTTGGCATTGTTTTCGACCGCCTGATAGTTGATCCATCTGCTGGTTTAGCTCGTTACGAGCTTACTTGAATGTGTGTCAAAATACTAAATGTTCGTTATGAAAACATTAACAACATACTCATTGTTGTGAAAACCGGCATGACAAGTAATAAGATGATATAGAAGAAGGTCACAACTGGCAGAGAAGGGATCTCCGAAAGCCGAGCTCTGCCACTGCTGCATTTTCTTTCCAGTCGATTGTTCATGTCTGTCACAGAATGCAGTAGATATTGCTACGTCCGAGTTGGACTTCTTAGTCACACCCGACAATGCATATCAGATCACCGTATTCATAAGAATTGCTATGCAAATCATGATCTGACAATATATATATATATATATATATATATATATATATATATATATATATATATATATATATATTAAGTAAACACATATAAATGATTAAACAACGGTGAAATCAATGAAACAGTTTACCATTCCCTATCAGCTTAAATGTTTTGTCTAGAATTATAGTTGTTTTCCTAACAACAGTAACATAGCAATAGCAACAATGCATATTCCGTTATTTGAACAACATGACCAACATACTTATTATTATAATTTATTGTTGTTATGTTTCCAAGACCAACATGTGGTTCTATTTTCAGATGAAACAAATGGCACATTTGTCTGTAACGTTTCTTATATAAAGCGACGCACCCAAGTGAACAAGGAAGACATCAACATTTACGGGTCTCTTGTCCACTGCAACAAAGCGTACCACATAAAGATAACAGCAACGTCCAACATAAGACTGGTTGTCGTAGTTAAATCGCACAAGAAGCCCGAGTTGTGGGACTTCTACGGCGGTGAACGGTTGAGTAACACCGCGACACTTCTTGTCGTAGACTTTGCGATATCGCGACTGTCACGGATGATATCCAATTCGATATCATCGGGACTGAAATATGTCTTGGAGGATGCCAACAGTTCTACAGTCAGTTTGTTTGGAACTGTGTATTGCAAGGAAGAAACCACTACTGCTTACGTGGGAATCATGCCAACCGTATATGACACAGTACTATGTGAGCGATGCTTGGACAACTCGAATGGTCCGTGTGGATTTTGTTCAGGCAAGGAACAAGATGAAGACGACATTAGTATAAACGTCATCAGTCTCACACTCGTCAGATATGTGGCAGATTGTGTGTTTTGGGATACAGTGAACGACACTTGGAAGAATGACGGTTGTCAAGTAAGTGTGTTGTTAAAAGATGCAAAATGTGTTATTGCCCGTTTTCAACATTACACTAATAAACACAGTTTGTATTCAGTTACACATTAAAATGCCAGGAAAGAATTGTTGATGCATATACAGTTGACAATGCACATTAAAATGTTATTAATCTGTATGTAAATGGGTAAAATAAAAATATGTATATAAATAAGAAACATAAAATAGGTATACTAAAATTGGTAATTGAATAAGATTACATCAATCAGTACGATAAGTACATGAAATAACAATAAGTCATAACAAGAACATTCCTACGTCAATTATTTTATATACGGAGCATTAACATTTAGTATTCAGAACTAAAATGGCAGAGGGTATCAAAGAAATCTTTAAAACGTTATGTCTAACTAATAGTATCTTTAGACATATTAATGATAGAAGTCTCTGAACAGCATCATTCAGATGATGTGCAGGATCGTATAGTATTTGATTGTCTTACACTATACATAATAAATAGGTGTTTCTGTAAATCCCCAATCAACTTTCTAGTTATATATTTAGCATGCGTGATGCATATTGCATTGGCGTACGCGTGTTATGCGTGTGTATGTATGTATTTGTGACTACATACATGCCTATTCGTGGTTAACTGTATGAACCATAGTTCAAGTAGAGTCTGCGTGATTGCTGGAGCAAAACGGTTCTACGTGAGTATACGGGGCCGCTGATGGTTACTTGAGGCGACTGACTTTCAAGGTAAAATTGCGAACACAGCTACTTATATGCACTTACCACATTACCAAGATACATGGATGCGTCAGCCGGTTGAAAATGTTCCATAACATGTTGTATGTCCACAGGTCCTACCAGAAACAACGTCTTCCTACTTGGGGTGTAGCTGCAACCATCTCACAACTTTCACTGGCCAGTATTTGATACCACCAAGTCCAGTCAATATAGGTGACCTGACATTACTTGGTCAAATCAAACATAACCCGGTTGTACTGTGCATACTCATTCTCGTTTGGACAGTGTATCTACTACTGATGATATGGGCAAAACTACGAGACAGACGCGATGCGAAGGACGTAGGTATTCGTACACACATCATGCATGTTAAACAGGAAAATTGATGAGTATATCTGTCACGAACAAAGCCACATCGAAACTGTTCACAATATGGGAAAGACCTTAGCTCTGTTTACATTGCAATACTAGCAGCCTGGTGCAAGCAGCGTTTATGTTTGGTTGCGTTTCTTCGTTCTATCGCCTGTGATACTTTCGCCTGTGCAGCGTTATATAATTAATTTCGTGTAGGCAAAACATAAACTATAATTTAAACATAGGTATTCAGGTCTGCTTCTTGAAATTGTTAATGCACTGGTAACTGGTTAAACAATTAATTATGTGTTTCAAAAACAAAACCTCGTTGAAACACTTCTTATATGTGACATCCTCAAACCCGTATACGTTGAAATAATGGCAGACTAACTATTATCGCAAAATCGTTTGTATTAATGTACATATCCTCCTAAAGGTTTTGCTTCGTTGAACAATACTTTGCTGGTATATACAAAAGTGTTTACAATATACTTTTTTTTACAAACATGGTTTCGTACTAGTCCAATAAGAGATAATCTTGATACGCTGACCTGCTGAGTGTTTTACTAATGTATGTGTATGTAGACAAACTATACTAACTTCAGTAAGCAGTGTTTAACAGTCGAATTATAGTAAGGTTGTCTTCTACGACCTTTCCATGCTTCTTATTTAGAAAACTGGATGCCCAAGGCGCTGATAAGTGGAACACGCGGGAAATATAGTATGTGTACATAAGAAATGCATAGAATACAACCATACTGTTATTAAAATGTCACATACTATCACAGTATAATACAAGATAAACAATACATGAACATCGCTAATATGAATAGTGAAACATCTTCGATCTACTGCTGATTTGATTTTACTTGAAAGTACCGTCTTTCTTGATAGATATTTGTAAACTTGGTGTCAAACTGTCTACATCAGGGTATAATTTGACGATGTTTCCGCGAAAAACTAGTGACATCTAGCGATTATTGTACACACTAGAGAAAAACCACGACACATCGGGGTTCAGGATCCATAAGGTTAACGTCGGTTTACGTGATAATTTCGTAGCATTAGTTCATCTGAGCTATTTTCAGACAAACAAGACTTAATGTAATGCAACAACACGTAAAAAAGCGTTCAATGTATTTAAAGTTAAACTATTTAAACATACAATAAATCAGTCAGCGATACTCGCTGTATTTTACAGTTTTTCGCAGTTCATTTGGTAGGCTGCTCTAAATCCGCGGCCCATCAAGCCCAATTGATTTAAATACATTTTTGGAAGTGTTTATCTTAGGGACGACCGCAGTTTTATCCTTTCGGAGGGAATACGGGAAAAATGTATGCGTGATAAGATGTTGAATAAACGTTGGAGCAATGTTATTTACAATGTTGAAATACTTCGCAAGCCATTT
The DNA here is from genome assembly GCA_025642075.2 of Ridgeia piscesae. Classification (NCBI taxonomy): domain Eukaryota; kingdom Metazoa; phylum Annelida; class Polychaeta; order Sabellida; family Siboglinidae; genus Ridgeia; species Ridgeia piscesae. The sequence goes on from JAODUO010000638.1 coordinate 150,653, forward strand.
ATTTCATCCTTTTCAGGTGTTCGGTGTTAGTGGTCTTGAAAAGGTCATGATGCGTGGATGAGTAATCATTGTAAATACATTGAAATGCGCTCTCCTGTATTCTTTTCAAGTTTGTTGGTGCTAGAATGGCTACAAAAATACCAGATTAAAAGGGAGTAGTTGAAGTTTGATGTTATGAAGAATTAGAAAAATGCAAGGAGATGTCCGAGCTGAATTAAGACCGCTAAATGGATAGCTGCCTTTTTGCAGATGTTAGTAATATGTTTATTAAATGTTTGCGAATGATCAATCTCAATGCCGAGAAGGACACTGCATGGTAGTGTTTTCAAACGTGACCTCTGTGATATCCCTAGTTCCCCTGTTACCGAAGCTAATTGCTTAGAATTGAGTAGGGTTATCCTTCATCTGGTTGATTTCGAACGATTGTAATGTGGAAGAACAGTCTTGTTACAGAGTGCGAAAGAGAGTGTCATAGATTGAGTGAGCTCAAGCCACGGTGTCATCGCCAGCATAGTTGCTGAGAGAGGTCTTATCCAAAAAGTGAAACATGGATAAAGACACAGAAAAGAAGAGGGGCCAGAATAGAGTATTGTGGTACACAACCCATTCACTGTAGTGAGGTCCTAGTTTCACTCGCTGTTTACTATGTGTGTGCGTCCAATATCATATAGGTATTGCGTGATTCAACGCCAGGAACATTCATATTTAACATGAAATGTACTTGTTTGTTGCAAATGGCAAAGAACGTTTTGTTACTATTACTACTTTGTTTACTATAGCGTCGGGTGACATATCTCGCTGACAACGTCGACGGAGCCAGTTACATATACATCATAACTGTACTGACAGGAATGTTCAAGAAATCGGCCACTACAGCTAAAGTGTCTATACGTATAATGGGTGATAAAGGAACAAGTGAAAAACACACGTTGTATGATAAAAACGCTCAATTATTTCAACCAGGCGACGAAGATTGGTTCATTTTGGCAGAAGCTAAGTGCCTCGGTAGACTGAAAGGACTCACCGTGTGGGTCGACTACTCCAATACAGCCCCTTCTTGGTGAGTTGCACCTCGCGTCAGTCTTATTCTATAACACAAAGGACAAGTCGTCGCTTGTATTAAATACATTGCACGTAATCGGTGTGGACGAACTGCAAGCTAACTGAACACTCATAATGTGTGTGTGTGTGTGTGTGTGTGTGTGTGTGTGTGTGTGTGTGGTGTGGTGCGTGGTGTGGTGTGTGTGTGTGTGTGTGTGTGTGTGTGTGTGGTGTGTGTGTGTGTGTGTGTGTTGCGTGTGTGTGTGTGTGTGTGTGTGTGTGTTTGTATGTGTGTTGGTGTGTTCAAGCAGGTCAATATTCGTTATTAGTGATATATACCGACACCACGAATGATATAGATTCATGGCAATATTGATATATGCAAGCAAGAGTTGCATAAACTAATCATTTGTATATATATATATATATATATATATATATATAAACATAATTTGGAAGAAAGTGTAAACATATGTTTTAAACATGCAACATTTTACTAACTACCCATTAATAATTATATTATAATGTGATAGTAGTGCGTAGCAATAGTATGCTATTGTAAAACAGATAAAGTGGATTATGTATGTTTTATGCTATTACATTTATTATTGCAGGTTTTTAGAACAAATCACAGTATGCGACGTCAGCACCAATCAAATATTCCAATTCATATGTAACGATTGGCTGACACCAGACAAGGGTGTTGATGTCGCCACGTACAAACTGAAACTGAGGAAGGAACTTCCATACACGTACACGTTACGTGTGAGGTCGCTACAAAGTCTGCGTGACAAGCACCTCTGGTTGAGCATCTTCGTTTGCCCACGACACAGCACGTTCACGCGCGCCCAACGCCTGTCCTGCGGGTTTGCGTTCGTTACGTCTGCAATGCTCGCCAACATAATGTTCTACGACAGCAACAGGAGCCGAGTACACGAAGAGTTAATATTCGATGCAATCAAGTTGGATCTAAGCCAACTGATCATTGGTGCCCAGTGCGCTGCTATGACGTTCCCAGTCAGCATGTTGAGTATTCTGATATTTCGCTTCGTAAGGTCAAATAACGCGCAGTTGAATGTGACTTATGGTGACAATAAAAGTTCCGATCCGACCAGTCAGTCTGCCACAACAACTAGCTTTACTGACGATAGCAACAGCGACAATAATTCAATCTTCTCAGACGGGAATGATTCGAGCGACTCCAACAGCGATTCGAGCGACTTAGACGAACCCAAAAGAGATATGACTGAAACCGGAAATAAGGGCACGTGGTTTAGATTACCATGGTGGTTTACTTACATCGGCTGGGCATTGACGATCGGCACGAGCGTAGTGTCGTCATATGTTGTCTTGATGTACGGACTGACATTTGGTTTGAATAAAAGTGTCGCTTGGTTAGTATCGTTTCTGGCATCGGCAACGCACAGCATCGGGATCTTCCAACCATTAAAGGTGGCCGTCATTGTAATCATCATGACGTTGATCTTCAAAGCTCCCGTCGGACCAGTGGCTGATATCACACATTCGATCAATCTTGGTAGGTATTGGCAGATCTGATCAAGGAACTCTCTCGACGTAGTTTTGTTTATTCAATATATCAAACATTATTCTAAAAATGTAGGTTGGCATATTCTGCTATAACTGCCTATGGAATGGTTTAGACGCATATGTTTGGAGTATTGTTCCTGACTATTAAAGACGTTATTATCAACAGTGGATATAAATGATCATGTCCGGACAAAACATGCTTATTTGGCACATGTGACCTTGATGCCATATTATTACAGAATGTTGATGGAAGTAAACTAATATGTTGATGTTATTTTGATGATATTTTTGCAAAATTCTAAATAGCTGCCACCAGAAATTGAAAATAACTTTCACCATATATCAATACCTGCTTCATCTACAACCATTATCTTGGGCTCAAAACATACATTTCCGGGGGTACCTATTTCACAAAGTACATTTTGCCATATCCGTGATTTTTAGATGGCGGTTGTCAACATTATTCGTCCTGTGTCATACGAAATATTTCACCCAGAGTCATTATGGCGTTACTATATAAGTAAGTAGACACATGTTTCACCTTTTGTTTGCGTTGTTTAATTGCAGATACACTTGTGTATTCACGACCCGCAAAAGGAGTAAATGTAGTGTGACTCTCAACGAAGACGACATATTGTATGAAACGGAAGGAAATTACGTGTGGGATTATAGATCGCCGTTGATTTTTACTTTTTAGTAATGCAACAACATACTCGTTATTGGCCTCTCAGCAATCGTTATTGTTTCTATATGGAAGATGTTTGAAAAATAGTCGATTTACAGACCGGGTTGTCAACTATGTTTATGATATCTGCTTACTCACACCTTCTGTATACGATGGTGTGCTGTGGAATAATTGTCTAGCCTGTAGAATGTTGGCGACTTTGCATGCATCTACATATTAAAAACGGCGGATTAATTGTGTTAAGGTTGTTTGTCAGTTTCAGCATAGATCCGTTAGTTTAACGAAAAGCTGACATTTGCGGACATGCTTGCAGGCATACATACTTGCATGCCGATGCACATATATGCTTACACACAAACACACACACGCACGCACGCACACCACACACACACACATACACAATGTCCTTTTATAGTCAAATAACTGATAAATGCACACCGTCATATGTATGTGTCTTATTGCAAACAAGATACATAAGTACATACACACACACATATATATATATAATATGTATATTATATATATATATGTATATATATATATATATATATATATATATTTATATATATATATATGCATCTAAGTGCCTGAGGAAAGTCAGATCACATTCCTAGACAAAGTAGGATAGAGAAATCAATGATTAAGATTAGATCATATAATGAATAGAGGAATTCTACAGTGAGTTATACGACAGTGAATAAAGCACCGCAGTCTACACTGACCTAAAAGAGATACCAGCGATAGCATCGTGGGAGTTGGAAGCAGCACTATGAAGAATGAGACAGCAACTGGCAACGACCATGCAAACATTGAAAGCAGGAGAACATACCATCTCGAAGATATTTGCTAAGCTGTACAATAAATGCTTATCAGAAAGACGAATTCCCAGAGCGTGGAAGAATGCTAGGTGTATAATCTTCAATAAGGGAAATATGAAAGACGTCAGGAATTACAGAACGATATGTCTACTATCACACACACACACACACACACACACACACACACACACACACACACACACACACACACACACACACACACACACACACACACACACACACACACACACACACACACACACACACACACACACACACACACACACACACACACACACACACACACACACACACACACACACACACACACACACACAACACACACACACACACACACACACACACACACACACACACACACACACACACACACACACACACACACACACACACACACACACACACACACACACACACACACACACACACACACACACACACACACACACACACACACACACACACACACACACACACACACACACACACACACACACACACACACACACACACACACACACACACACACACACACACACACACACACACACACACCATCTCGAAGATATTTGCTAAGCTGTACAATAAATGCTTATCAGAAAGACGAATTCCCAGAGCGTGGAAGAATGCTAGGTGTATAATCTTCAATAAGGGAAATATGAAAGACGTCAGGAATTACAGAACGATATGTCTACTATCACACACACACACATATATATATATATATCAATAAATATATATTTGAGTGGCAAAATTTTACATGGTGAGTAAATAATATTTTTAATCAATCACGCATACGGGCTAAACAGATGAGGTTGGGTCAGAAAACAACTGTGTTAAGATAAATCCATTGAGAGGAAAATACACCTTCAAACAAAGTGTATCGCATAGTAACACATTTAAGAACTTGTCTATTTGACAGTTACATATGTTCAGTATTCAACACATACACACGTTACATTGAGTATATTGTTAAAATATAATAAATTATCTATAACAATAAATAAAATATACCTCTACATATTAATCAGTAACCTGTTCCCACTTATTATCCAGGTAATCAAGATCAACAAAACCACCCTTGACATCCTCGTACATTCTGCGTTTTTCATCTACATCTTCATTGTCTCGTCCACCAAATCATTCTCTTCAACATTCTCCATTTCGATGCCTTCCTCATCTTCAGCCTCTTCTGTTTTGTGGTATGGATTGCAGCAAGTCGTTTTCGTCAGAGCAGATGCTATGCACGAAATATATTCTTTGTCGCAGCCACATACTGCAGTGCTGCATTTCTAGTCCTGCAGTCCACATTCATATTGAGTCACGCCACACGGGTGTGGTGCATATAGGGTAGCCTAAGCAGCAACATGAGCTGGGACTTTTCCCCAGATATCCTAGTCGAAGTAAGATATATCGGCTAACTCGGCGGTGGGGTGAACTGGTCTGCCGCGTTCTACAGCATGACCTACTGACTGACCCGCAGAATGTGCAGGAACAGGTTGGTTGATATTGGACGCAGGGCTTTGTCTCCGTTGATGTCCCCGCTGGGTGTCCTCCGTTGATGTCCCCGCTGGGTCTCCGTTGATGTCCCCGTTGGGTCTCCGTTGATGTCCCCGTTGGGTCTCCGTTGATGTCCCCGCTGGGTCTCCGTTGATGTCCGCGCTGGGTCTCCGTTGATGTCCCCGTTGGGTCTCCGTTGATGTCCCCGCTGGCTGACCATGCAGTGTGATGAAATAGGTGTTGGCCGTCTCTATCGGACCCGTCTGCGCCGACTTCTACCAATGCATCGGTCTGGTTCTGGGAAATATCAATTAGCAAGGTGTTTAACGCATTGTTCTGTGCTTTGGGTATGGAGATGAGGTCATTTCGCAATTACTGAGGGTGCATATCATGCTACTGCAGACAATGTGACGCAGCTTTGTCATATCCCACCGCTCCATCAGCACCGTTTACTCAATTCTTCTCTCGATACACCAGACACACCAGTAGGATAAATCGTGTTTGGCTTCGCTAAGTACACGGATCTTGCTTTTGCCAGAGTTGACCCGCAACAATGAGATAAAAGATCGCGGTGAGCTGATTATCAGAATGCTTCTTTGTCACGAGTTTCCATCGTCAAGTTGTCGCCTGCATTGAACATAGTCACACATGCACCTACGTTCCACTTATTGTTCTTGCTCCTCATGATATGCATAATGTGAGTATGTTTCTCGTATTTCAAATGTTCTACCCGGGAATTTCAAATGTTTATTATGGTGTACAATAAATATGTTTCACACAAAAGTATGTACTGATCTAAGTTGTGTTAGGGTGATACCTGTTTGCCTGGTAGGTGACGGTCATAATTACAAAAAATAGGTTATTTCTTTGTAACATGTCTACAATGATTTTCACACGTAGTTTCTTAATGCAAGAAATTCCCTCAAAGAGAAATATGAATGTCAATGTTATTAACGGGGTTCTATACATTATGTATATCATGTGTGACTACGTGTTTATACTTCGTGTATTTCAAAATATCGGACCCACCTCCATTTCCCAGCTATAACAATATGTTTGCTTAGAATTGATAGTCAAGCAGTAATCCATCCTATATGGAAATAACACAGCCGACCTATAAGTATATAATTTATTATACATGTATAATACAAAAACTGCAAAACCGATGTGCTATTTCCAGATAGGCCGGATTATCACGCACGTTAAAACTTGTCTATGCGCTCGATTTACGTTGTATATAACCCTGCTATAAATATGAATCCATCATTTTACATAAGACGCTGCACGAATAAAACTCAAACAAGTGGTACTATATGCTGCAATAGATCAGTTCTTAATTGCACTGACGTCTTCGACTTCATTAGGTTGGAATGTCTCGGTGCATACCAAAATCATCGCCCTCGGAATCACTTTTCCCTGCGGTATATCCTGTGCTTTTCAAAGCAGGTTTTAACATCACTGTTTGCTTGTTTATACCAATGTCGTCAAGATCTTCATTTGATTTTTAATGTGTATACCTATTCGTGATTTTAGTAGGTTTAAAAATGTACGTAAACAATTACTTATTTAAAATCATGATTTAATTATATGTATTTGTTTATTATATTTATTTATTTTTTAAATCATTATTTTAAATCAATAATATTTAATCATTTATTTTATAACTGACTAAATTGTGTATCATTGACATCACCGCCAGAAAAAAACCCAGTGTGAATGTATTGTATGAACTATTTGTCTGCGAGTGCCTATGCAATTACTGTTTTGTTATGATTCTCTACTGCTCACAAGAAAATGTTCTCTCGTTTGAGAAATTTAATAAATTACCTTGTATCTTGAATCCTGCAAACATTTTCCATTACACAAGCCTAGGCAATATCGCAGTATTATACGGCTGCTTATCTGAGGCATTCTGCCTGTCTACGTCACATCCGGTGGGGTCGCGTTTTATCCATAGCGCAAACATTAGAAATGTCACAATTTCAAAAAATTACAATAATAATCTTCATTTTATACAACTCGTATATCCGTACCGTTCATAGCGTTTTACGTATAACTTTATTAACACACAATATAAATAGTAAGCAATTTACAAGTTTAAATAGTAAAATAAATAAGTATAATAAATAAATAAAAATAATTAACAAACGCTTGTAACCATCAGTAGATTATAAATAGCACAATCATCACGGTAAATAAAGTACTGTAAATGTTCTTTTAATGTTAACCGAATACAAATATGACTGAATTAAAATAACATGTATCAGCAGCCATTTAGTCAGTGTAGGTCATTATAAATAGGTGAGTTTTTAATGCAACCTTGAACGGTTTAAAGGTGGTTTTGGAATTCAGATTGGTTGGTGTAGCATTCCATACTGTTGCAGCTGCGCTGACGAATGCGCATTCTCTAGCTGTGCGTTGGGCTCTCGCAATGACAAGATTTGCCCTCAGGTTCAGCGGAACATAGATGTCTGGCTTCTTAGTATACTGTCATAAGTGTCTATATATATGGCGGCGAGATTATGTTAGTTCTGCTACTTTGTAGGTAATCTGTTGCAGGACAGTGGAGTTGGCGGTTTAGCCTATATATATATATATATATATATATATATATATATATATATATATATATATATATATATATATATATATATATACATTATAATGTAGCAGCGCCCTCACCGTGAGGCATAGGAAGTCGAAACTACGGCCGCTCACACTTCCAACACGGAGGTGGATTATGCACCAATTTCCGGATATCTTCTGGATATACTTGAGAGTAAATCAGAAGATCATCTTATTATAATATGGAAAGTTTATTTTTGTCCATTTTTGTTTGAAAATTGAGACATATATTACGTAATGCGAAAAATCAAAACAAGAAGATAATAATTATTTTCGTACATATGTAGCATTCATACACATGTTGGCTATATTTCGTGGTACCTATAAACAGTAACTATATGTATCTAAACTACATGTATAATCTTGAATCTATGTTTATATCTCTGATGCACGTTCAGATCTTTAATCGTTCAACAAAAATGCAAATAGTACGCACGTATATTGACACAGGTGTCTTTTATGAGATTTGGGTTTTGTCTGTAGCACTTCATCAGAAGCAACTTTCGAACTGTTTATTTGCAAGAATTTGGCGTAATGTTTATTTATTAGAGTTATGGATGAATCGGTAAGGAATTCAGGTTAAAAATGAGCCGTACATATAATAAATAGTATGCTGCTTGTCAGGGTCAGGGCCGGAGCCAGGGGCAGGGTTGACGCTGTCATCGTAACACCGATCACAACAAATAAATGTATTCCTCCATTAATTCGTCTCCGTGTCTTTCCCATTATTTTGAAATGCCACATGACTGTTCCCTTTTTTACTGGTTATTGTAGTGACATACCACAATATAACAATATGTGCCTCCCATTATTGATGCAAACAAGGTTTACGCCATGATTACCCGGTCCTATGAATGTTATGTCTCCCACTGCGCTGCATTGCGAGAGGAACATTATCTCGCGTAAATACAGAGTGACGTCACGAGTCGGCGATCTCTCTCTCTCTCTTTCTCTGTGTGTGTATATATATATATATATATATATATATATATATATATATATATATATACATATATATATATACATATATATATACACATATATCACATATATATATAATATATACACATATATATATATAATATATATATATATATATATATATATATATATATATATATATATATATATATATATATATATATATGGTCTAGCTATTGTTCTTAAGTCACATCTGGCGAGGTAACTGGCGAAGCTATACGGGTTTATGGAGACGATCAGCCAGGGGTACAGCAACGACCCCTGGCTTGCAAAGATGATAATATTAGTTGTAATGTTAACAATGGATATCATTTGCATTCATTATAACTAGTCAATTTGCATACGAACGTGCAGCAACTAAGGATAAAAGGGGTGTCCAGAGAAATTCCCCACCGCTGCCTACCGTGACAAAAAGTGTTTTCTATTGAATTATATAAGAATATGTGCATTTGAATGTGTTTCTACGTGTATTTGTGGACGCATACGAATGTGTTTGCCATGTTGCAATACCACACGCAGGTATCTGAATAGGCACATGTGTATTCAGTCAACATGTTTGTGTCCGCTAGAGCGCCCACAAGTATTAGCTTAACTACAAGCTAACGAAAATATGTTTGGCCTAACATATATACATAAACACATAGACACACTTTTTAAATATTATATTGAAGCATTCGACAACAGTTGATAGTCAGCGCAATGAGTATATAACAAATCAAAATGCATAACATATATGTGAATAGGGATATCGATAAATACTCACTATATTCAACAAACTAAATTACAGCTCACTCAGTCTGACTGAGGCGAACTGTACGTAGTGTTGCAAATTGTTATAACTAATTATTTGCAATTGCTAAACTAAGTGACGACGAACAATTAATTGTTTTTTGTCAGGAGACAGGAAACGTGCAACTGCTCTGTGCAGGAATACAGACGAACTTTGAGAGACCCACAACAAGTATTTTGTTCAGTTCCTAAATACTAGACCCCGCAGTATAATCCAACATAATGTCTCCCGTTGGTCCAGCTACACACAACCTGTCGTGCTCTGCCTGGCGTCAGTCACTCGTCCGTATATATTTCCTCCCTTTTTCGACGCAGTGACGACACAAATGCTTCTGGAATTGAACGGTGCGAGAATAGTTAGGAACAATCTGTTCCGCAGGTTATTATGTAGAAAATGCGAACAAACTTGTTGTGTTTATTTATTTACTTAATATTCCACGAATATAACTAAACACCTGTCCAAATACCACCACAGTGACCAAACACGTAATAAAACTGATACATCTTACAACGTGGGAGAGTTGTCGGAGGTAACAATAAATACAAATATACTTACATTTTACCACCGAAAACAAAATGGATAAACACCTTTATATGAACATAATAGTATATATATATATATATATATATATATATATATATATATATATATATATATATATATGAACATAGTACTAGTCTGGTTATTGGTGTACCAAAGTAAATATATGTACATACAGGTAAATATTGATATCATCGCACATTATAGCAATGGTACAGCTCTTTAAAGCTCAGTAATATTCATAATAATTATAGTAGTGTTTCACTCCATTATTATTAGGGGTAAACACATCTGAATGCAGTTTATTGTTTAATTATTACACGGTAACGTCATTGTGTAGATTTTCTGCATCTATGAACCCAGCGAATTAATAAGTAACTCACAAGGTGCCACGCTAATCCGACCGTTTCGTTATTCCTAAAAAAGTATTATCCGACGGTTTCGATGTTCCTAAATAGTGTTGGGAAACAAAGTAATATATATGTATATGTATATATATATATATATATATATATATATATATATATACATACATATCCATGATATATATATATATATATACAATATATATATATATATCACACATATATATGTATGTATATATAAAATTATATATATATATATATATATATATATCGTGTAACTACATGTTTGAGCGATAAGTGACACTGTTTTTGTTCGGATAAACGAGACGTGCGATTTAGCGAGACACCTAATTATTTATGGCATAAATATATATATAATTATATACATATATATAATTACATATGTATATGCATGCATACATATATATATATATATATATATATATATATAAACCTATATACATGCATATATATATATATATATATGTGCGTTTAAGCCATATGTAGAACATATCTGGTATCCATGCATTATAATATAGTATATGGATACCTTTCTGCAAGCAAGTGACCTACCGATATCGACCCGGGGCGTGATGTCAGCGATCGGCTCAACGGGACTGTTGAAGAACAATGTCATGGTGAATACTAGGCATGCCACCTTTACGGGCTGCAAGAGACCGATGTTGTTCGTCACCGATGCAAGAAATGATGATATCCAATCCAAACTTCTGTTCATTCCAAACGTCAGTCCATACATCAATACGACATATGACGACACGGCGCACGAGCTCATTGCTAATGCCCAACCTATATAGACACACCAACATGGTAATCTAAAGTGATTGGGCGTGGTTGTTCTTTCATCGTAGTATGAAGCTTCCCCATCCCGACTTGAATGTATCTCGTCTGAAATAGTTGAAGTGTTTGAATCATTGTTGATTCCGTTATCGTCAACGTTATGATTCGCATTTTTCGATTGACCATGCATATCTTCATCAGTAATGTAAGCACTGCTGTCTTCGTCACCCGTGATTTCACTCGATGAATACGAACTGGAATCATTCTTATCGCCAAAACGCACGTCAAACATCTCATGTTGACTTGCCATGCGAAATATTGCCGCAGTCAACATACTGATTGGGAACAAAATCAGAGCGCTTTGTGCACCAACAATCACATGGCTTAAATTAAAATTGAATACTTCGTGCAGTATATCTTCTTGTAGTTGGTTCATGTGAATGTCGTAGAACATTATGTTAACAAGCATTGCACACATAATAAACTGAAAACAACATGACAGGCGCTGTACGCGTGTGAACGTGCTGTGTCGAGGGCATACGTAGACGCTCAACCAAAGATGCCGGTCACGCAGAGTCTGTAGCGACTTCACACGTAAGGTATACTTGTACGGCAGTTTCTTCATCTGCACTAGTTTATATTTGGCGACATCTAAACCCTTGCTTGGTATCAGCCAATTGTTACATATGAAGTGCCATATTTGCTTGGTGGTGGTGTCTCGCACTGTGATTTGTTCTAAAAACCTAAATGAATTAATACGTACCATTAGCAACCTGCAAACTATCATATCGCCTCTTTGTGAGTTTACAACTTAGCATGTGTGTGTGTGTGTGTGTGTGTGTGTGTGTGTGTGTGTGTGTGTGTGTGTGTGTGTGTGTGTGTGTGTGTGTGTGTTTGTGTGTGTGTGTGTGTGGTGCGTGTGTGTGTGTGTGTGTGTGTGTGCGTGGTTGTGTGTGATACTGTTATTTCATATTGAAGAACTCTATAACAATGTGATATTATGTATGGCGCATCGAGTGTGTATCATTGGAAAGGTAACTAAGTAATAATGAACATTATTGTATTACATTCCACAACATTACTAGATTTCACTGGTGTGGCTCCAACTTCGTATCAATCATGACAACTATGACTAGGCTTGTAAATTGTATCAAATACACCGCACTGATGCACGAAAACATTCACACAATCAAACACGCCCAAGTCAAATACGCGTGAGACAGTTGGCGCTCGCTTATGCTCCATTAATGTATAGTCCGGCGCGTCATAGCACCTTAATTAAGAGGGAAGCCACTCACCAAGCAGGGGATGTTTTGGAGTAGTCGACCCACAGTGTGAGAAAAACCAATCTACCGAGGCTATTCTCTTCAGCCAAGATGAACCAATCTTCCTCGCCATTTTGAAATATCTTATCATTCTTATCATGCAACGTGTGTTTTGCACTTGTGCCTTCATCACCCGTTATACGCAGATACACTGTTGCTCTAGTGCCCATGTTTCTCATACCGGTCAGCACAGTGACCAAGTAGAAATGGTCAGCACTGTCGGCGTTGTCAGCCAGATAGGTTACCCAACGCTGTGATGTGATGTAAGCACGTATTACACTCTGTTAATTATTACTATCAAGCTGACATATGTGGGTGTGCTTATTGTGGTTGATTTCATAAATTTTCACTTATTTGGGAAACTGCATTGCACAGGTGTTTGTAACAGTTATTGCAACATACGACAACCACGATTTTATTAGAATGATTCACACACATATACACCCCTCCCCCATATATATATATATTATGTATGATATATGATGTATATATATTATATATTATTATTTATTATATTTTTATTTTTATTTTTATTATGATTATGTATTATGATTTTTATTATGTATTTTTATTATGTATTATGTATTATATTATGTATTATATATTATGTATTATGTATTATATATTATATATTATATATATATATGTATTATATATTAGTTTAAATTAGATATTATATATTGATATATTTATATTGTATAATTGATATATTAGTCTATATCTAAATGAAATTCTTCATTATCATTATACATTATTATTTATATCATATACATTATAAGCTATCAATACAATATAATATATATATTTAATATTATAATTATAATGAAATAGCTATTATATGTTGAAGAATTATGTCGACATGGCTTTGTTTTTGAAAGACAGGACAACTTGCTTAATCGTTTACCATGCCCAGAAAGGGTGGAAAATTATGGGAAAAGGAGGCAAGGAAGACCAATAATGCGTTGGGAGTATTGCGGTAAGAGATATTTGGAAACAGTAGGAGGATAATGGAGAACAACAGCAAACGATTGAGACAATTGGAATTGGAGACAATTGATAGAGAACGCAGTGACAGATACATGAGGAGAGGAGAGAAATACAAGACGAAGAAAATATGACTGTACTCATGGCCAACCTTACCCCTGAGGTCAGGGACACAAGAGGAGAACAATAATTACCAGTGTGACAATAGTAGGTAGACTCATGCATAAATACCCACATGCGAATAAGTTTTGTGGTCTTGACGTCTCGCCCATGCCGACAGTAATAGAAACGTTGTCCATGCGACAAGGATTACAGAAAGCACAACTGGGTTATGTTCGAGTCGACTAAGTAATGATATTTCACATATGTTGACTGTGTGAGGCGGCACCAAATGCATGCCACAAAACTGTGTGAGGTGATTGCAGCTACACGCCAGGTATTCAGACGTCGTTTCTGGTAAAACCTGTTTAATGCATGTGAACATTTTTAAACGGCTGACATGTCTGTATGTCAATTCACTACCTTGGGAATATAGTCAATCCATATGTTGCTGGAAGGGGACGTTCGTGGTATGCTAATTCGCTCATTTGTCCATCCATTTGCCCATTACCGGTCAGGTACACGTTCACACACGCAATTACATAAACAGTACATTAATTACTGTAAAGGCAATTATCCACCGGACATGCCGTATGTGCAACCCATCACGTGCATGCAATATATATATATATATATATATATATATATATATATATATATATGTTGTGTGTGTGTGTGTGTGTGTGTGTGTGTGTGTTGAATGTATACACGCATTACATATACATATATATATATATATATATATATATATATATATATATATATATATATATATATATATACATATATATATATATATACATATATATATTAATATATATCAATTGATAGTAGAGCACAACATACTTACTTGACAACCGTCATTCTTCCAATTGTCTTTCACGGGATCCCAATACACGCAATCTGTCACATACCTGACGACTGTGAGACTGACGTTAATCTTACCGTCGTCTTCAGCTTCGTCCTTTCCTGAACAGAACCCACACGGACCGTTCGAATTATCCATACATCGCTTACATAGTCTTGCGTCATATACGGTTGGCATGATGCCTACGTACACCGGTTGTGGTATAACTTGCTGCAGTGCACAGTTCCAAACAGACTGATCGTGGAGCTGTTGGCGTCCACCAAGACAAACCCAAGTCCCGACACCGTCGACTTGTATTCCATCCGTCGGGTCATCGCAAAATCTACGACGAGAAGCGTTGCGGTGTTACTCAGTCTTTCGCCGCCGAAGAAGTCCGATAGCTCGGGTTTATTGTGTACCTTAAATACAATAACCAGCCTTATTTTGGCAGTCGCTGTTATCTTGATGTGGTACCCTTTGTTGCAGTAGACAATACACGCATACGTGTTGATGTCTTCCTTGTCCACAATGTGTCGCTTTGTATAATAAACTTTATGGACAACTGTGCCATTTGTTTGGTCTGAAAATAAAAGATTTTATTATATATATATATATATATATATATATATATATATATATATATATATATATAATAAAAAACACTATATATATATATATATATATATATATATATAAATATAAATATATATATATATATATATAATATAATATCTTATGATGACATCATTAAGTACTTGGAAAATATTGCTTAGGCAAATAAGGCGACGTGCAAATACTCATTATGATTACTTAAAGCAACTTTAAATGGCAGAAATATGCTCCAAAATATGAATGGGTTCCAAGACAATTATGAAACATCATGGCATATACATTGTCTGAAAAAAATTGTCGAGGATGTTAATATTGCACTCTATTTTACCCTTATTACGTGGGAATAATTGCATTTCACAATTTATGCAACTTAGTTCACAGTGCGTCCCCTCTTATCTTCGGAATAGAAACAACATGGTATTGAAAAATAGACCATGAGCAGCCTAACTTTATAGTTGTAATTAAAACATAAAAGATAATACGAAATATTTGAAATATCAACTTAGTTACTTATATGTGCACAATGCTTTCAAACGAAACAAATATAAAATGTTTCTCAGAAAAGAAATGACTTCATCATTCGTAGGTTGAATATTTATATGGCTAATATCTCTAAGGGAAATTACCGCACACAAAACAAATGTTTCGAATTCAATTTATTTTAAAATATCAAGTTACTTCATTCTTAGACATCAACTCAGCTGAATTTTAATAAACTAAACCAGCGCCTGGTGCTACGTTACATAACAAAGTTAACTGTGTGTACCTTGCTGTGGAACAGGGAAGGTAATGCTGATATTAGTTTGTCGTTTTCGCAATTGTCCAAGCGATGTCGTTTCTCCGTAATAACTGACAGAAACTGCACCAGGTAACAGATCCCTTGAAGAGCGGCTCCATAAGTAAGGATTCCTCTTCTGGATAAATATCTTAGATATTTAAAACACACCATTCACTATTTATGTAACCGGATAGATAACATATTAACGCAGTATAAATGTAATATATTATATACACCTATATATTTCCGGGAAAAGGAAGTCAACCATCATTAAACAAAACTTGTTTATAGAACCCTGTTAATCGAAAATGTTGCAACTTTGTATCCGTCCGTCCGTCCGTCCGTCCGTCCGTCCGTCCGTCCGTCCGTCCGTCCGTCCGTCCGTCCGTCCGTCCGTCCGTCCGTCCGTCCGTCCGTCCGTCCGTCCGTCCGTCCGTCCGTCCGTCCGTCCGTACGTCCGTACGTCCGTCCGTCCGTCCGTCCGTCCGTCC
>JAODUO010000638.1:172500-190000 GCA_025642075.2 Ridgeia piscesae
CAGTATGATATAAATTGCATGCCTCTCTTTCGGAACAATTACATTTTCATCATTGAAAAAACATACAATATTTAGCTTCGTTGTATAGCTATTCTGTCAACGTATCTACTGTTTTATCTTCATGGTCCTGTGAGTTTGTTTTCCGATTCAATAAGATACAAATTATATTATTAATAAACTGGGTTAAATTATAATATAAATTATGTTTTGTATGTACATTAAATAAGTAGCATACATCCCGTTACGTTTTTGTTTCTTAACAAAAATTACATACTATTTGCAGTTGAAATATGTTTTATTAATTTGCAACTGGTGTATTTATTTACCGTTTAACTCTTATTTATAAGTGCAATACGTATTCATTTCTTATTTGTATATATTATTTTACATTACAATGTAACGATATGACATTGCTTAGCCAGTAGTTAAACAAGCTAACCTGGGTTGAAGCAACACTTGATTCCAAACATATAACATTCATTTTTATCAAGTCAATCAAACCTGGAAACCTCCTCGATATATGTATATGTCTGGTTTGTAAAATCTTTTGAATTGTCTTGCCATTTTTGCAAACTCATCGTCATGTTTTTAAATGAAGTCGCTATATCGACCTGCGAGAAAACAGACATATCATAATTGTTGCATCATTATTTTTACTTTCGATATTATGTTAAATATTTAATATACGTATCTCTATGAATTTACATCACCTGCGTTTTCCCAACAGACGTAATATTGACTGCAGACCATTTCCTCAATGTGTTGGCTTTCATCCGGACTGTTGTTAAATCGGTGTTATTAACTCGAAGCGCAACATCAATAACTTTCTCAAAAAACTACAAAGCAACGTAAGTTAGTAGACGTGTATGATGTTTCAACACATTAATATTCAAAACATTTCATATTTATCAAATCAAATCAAATCATTCATTGTTTTACTTTCAGGAAAACAACATAGTAGGGCAGCTTAGGTCCACTTTTAAGATTTTGTGTAACAGTCGACACACATAGAATATGTTGCATAAATTGTGAATACAAATTAGGTATTTGAGGTGAAGCAGTTTAGGGCGAAACCATGATGTTACTAAGGCGTGGTCAACAAAGCACCATTTTTCTCTAACGTTGTCAAACAACGGCTTAATGTTAAAACCAAACAAACGACACATTTGTCTATGCATTGCATGATGCAATACGACTACCCATTTGACAAGGAGAAACATCAATACTCTTCTATGTTGCAACAAACCGTGTTATCCTTCTACACGATACGTTTTATAGTTTACGGGTTAACTGGATATTATTAGCGCAATCAGGCATACAAGATTTTTCAACATTTAACAAAATTGCCACCTAGAGAACCAACTCTAGATGGCAGGTGGACAAGGAAGCCCTTTGGCTTATCGAGAGTCAAACCATCTATTTAAATGTAACCCGCCCTTCTTAGGTATATGTCGATTTGAATTTTAAACATATTAACACTACTAGCACCTACACAATCAGCTGTTTATCTGTTCCATTAATTTACTGTTCTTTGTGAAATTAGAATTGTCAAATATCTAGTCTACACTGCTTCTTTGCTACTGTAACGGCATATCCTCTAGTCCTTGTCTCTTCCTTAACCGAAAACAAATATTTCCGTCAATATTTTCATATCCAGTCAAAATTTTAAACACTTCTATATTTTAGACGCATTTCATAACTAATATTCTCGAGTTTTTGTCTCATTTTCATTGCACTCCTTTTGTACTCTTTCTAGGATATCAAAATCCTTGTTACGATATGGCATCCATGAGGCATAACTATTGTATTATTAGTTGTTTTTCCTTATACACTATATGTCGCCTAATTAATCCAAAAATGTGGTTTCCCTTTGCTGCTGCAATTCCACACTGCTCTGATACCTTCATAACAGCACTGACTTTCCCATCAACCACTACTCTTTGTCTTCTATCAATAAGCCATTTTTCTATCCAGTTAATCATACCATTTCCTATGCCATGAACCTTTAGTTTAAATAGTATTTTTTGATGTGGCACTTTGTCAAAGGGTTTTTAAAAATCTAAGTGAATTATATCTACTGGTGATCCCTAATCTACCCATAACATAACATATTTGTTAAGCATGACCTTGGTTTTAGAAACCCATGTTGAGATGGGTTAATCAAGTTATTTTTAACAAGAAAATCAACCAAGTGTTCTTTAATTAGTCTTTCTAATAGTTTGCAAATAACCGATGTTAAACTCACTGGTCTATAGTTATCTGACTTGCTTCGTGATCCTATTTTAAACAACGGTATAATATTTGCTTGTTTCCATTCTATCGGAACTACTCCCTCCTCTAATGACAAATTGAACACTGTTGCAAGCGGTATGGTAATTTGTTCTACAATTTCCAGTAGTAATTTGGGAGGAATCCTATCCACTCCAAATAGTCTGACTCTCTCCCTGGTAATGCACTAATATCTTCCCTGGTAAACACCGAACTAAAGTATTCATTTAGGTTTACTGCCATTAAGAATACCTCTGTTATTATGTTTCCATCACTACCTTCTAGAGGACCGACCTTATCCTGAAATGTATGTTTACTTCGAACATATGCATAACAACTCTTGCTGTCATGTTTTATATTAACAGCAAATTTTTGTTCGTAGCTTCTCTTTGAATTTCTAAAAATCAGCTGTAGCTTGGTTAAGTGCATCTTTATAACTGGTATAGTCTTCTTCACTTCCATTATGTCTATCTATATGTCTTCCACATCATTTGCTTGCACTTGATTTTTCTAATGGCTTCTTTCGATAAGTGTTTCTTTTTAACCGTTTCCCGTGTTTTTTCAAGGGGACACATTTTCTAAAATGCAGTCAATTTCACTCTTTAAGATATTCCAGCATTCTGTTGCTGTCTTATTCTCCAATGTGTTATTCAGGTCTATCTTTGCTAAATATTTTCTCATATCCTTATATCTTTCTTTGTGAAACCTTTCCCTGTACCGTATTTTTCGATTCCGGTCTCCTTTTACTTTGATGGTAAAATATATCTGGTTGTGATCACTACACCCCAGTGGCTCACATATCTTGACATTATCAACACATTCCTTCTGTGAGCTCAAACTACGTCCAACACGTTCTCGCCCCTGGTTGGTTCTAACACATGTTGAGTAAGGAAACTATCCTGTACTAAATGTTAAAACGTTTGATCCTCACTCCCAGTACACTGTAGAGATGTCCACTGTATACGCCCATTGTTAAAAAAACATAATTATACAGTCCCGTTTACTGACTTCCTTTATAGCGTTATGTACTTTCTCATTCTCTTCCATGCTTATGTTTTGACTTCGATACACTAACCCAACAGTTAATGTTGAGTTTCCTGTAACTATGTTACACCAGACAGCTTCTTGACATTCTGCTTCTTTTTCTAATTTTATTTTATAAGCCTGGATGGATTCTTTAATATATAAAATGACGCCACCTCCCCTTCTCCCTATTCTATCTTTCCTAAACATGACATATCCTGTCGTTCCTAATTCGGCATCTGATATATCGGTGGTGGCCCAAGATTAAGTTATACCTTTTATGTGATGGTCGATATCTTCTACCATAATGTTTAGTTCATTTCGTTTGTTTGCTATGCTCTTTGCATGTAAACAAACACATTTATAACCAAATGTAGTAGAGTTTTCCACACTGTTCTTTGCTGATTTCGTTTTGCTGTCCTTATCTGTGCATCCATTATTTGGCTTTTCTGTGAATCCCCATGCGAATCTAGTTTAAATAGTTGCACCCTGTACCATAGATCGAAGCAGGTTCTCACAGAAAACTGCTGCGCCCTTTCCGCTTAGATGGAGGCCATCTCTCAAGTACATGTCTTCTTTCCCAACAAAGTATCCCCACAAATCTCTTGCAGTGCCTATATGTTGCCCCCCTTCCTCCCATTACTGGCAAGATTCCTGAGAGAATAATCTGTTCGACTCTTGTCTTCTTCAGTTTCCCTACAAACTGTCTGTAGCTTTGCACTATTCTAGTTGTCCCCTCCATGTCTGCATTGTTCGTCCCTACATGTACTAATATAGATCTTCCCTGGCCATGCCCCAATGTGTTCTCTACTCGTTCAGTCACATGCTCTATCCTAGCGCCCGGAAGACAAGCAACAACATATTCTCCCTGGCTTAATGTCTTGGATGTCTTTCGCAAAATGGAGTCGTTTATAAACACCCTTTCTGTTCTCAATGCCCCCTCAATCACTGCCTCAGAGTAGCTCCTTCGTTTTGCATCGACCTGGTCGTTGACTTTTCCCTCTGTCGCTTTCTCTGTTTTTCCTTTCTGTCCTGCCTCTTTTCTTCTTGTCATCGTCCCTGTTATTGACTTCCCTTTCGACACATCTACTCTCACTTCCTTTCTTCCCTTCATATTTCCTCCTGTCACATGTACTTCTCTCCTCTCCTGTCCCATTGTCTCCCTCTCCGTCTCTACTGTCACTTTCTCCCCGTCACCTTCCTGCATATCATGTTTTCTGTTGTTATTTCTCCAGGTGTTTTCCTTGCAGTCGCCCTCCCTCCTCTCAATCTCCTTTCCTCATCCTTCTTGTCACTGCCTCGATCCTTTCGACCTCTCTCCCTGTCATCGGTTAAACAAGCTAACTCTGCTGTAAGTAAACCCTTCCTCCATTGTCTCTGCCCATGACTTTACGCATCCAGACAAAGCTGTGTCCGTTGGTCATACGCCGAGTTCAGTTACCTTCAATTGCCGCTTGGGGGGACTATTATGATAACCCCAGTACTCAAGATTTACTTAGTCGGTAAAACAACTTAGTCTTAAAAAAACTGTTTAATGTGGACAGTAACTGCAGCTCACTTTATGCTATACACAATTGACAATTTTAGTATTTACTTGTACCGTTCCATAGCGGATACGTTGGACACTATCTAAATACCCACACAAACAAACTAGAACTACCTAATAAAAAGCTTGCTTATTTTTATAGCAATACTCCCTGATTATCTTACGTATGTAGCAGTTATGCTTATTACTGTATATGTTATATATGCTATCAAATAATCAGATTTGATCAATCTTGCTTACAAACATCGAAGGCTAGATTACACTATAATACCCACTATACTAATCTGCTTAAAATACTGTTAATTAACAAATTTTACCAACACTACTACCCAATATATGTCTAGTATTACCTTGTGAATAATCTTCACATGAGAACGAAACTGTAGCTGTTATGCCTATTACTTTAGCTGTTAAATATTCTATCAAATAATCAGATTTGCTAGATGTTGTTTACAAACTTGTCGAAGGTTAGATTACCCTATTATCACCCACTATACAAATACTGTTAACTAACACATTTTTACCAAAAGTACTATCCAATATATGTCTAGTACTACTTTAGGAATAATCTTCACTTAAGAATAATACTTATCAATCAATATTTCCTCTTGTTTTTCCACTTTTATACACCACTAATTTCAACTATCTACATCCGCCAATGTTCCCGCCAAAAAGTAGGCTTAAACCAACTTAGTATATTGCTAAAACGTGTCCTTTTAGAACGGTAATATACAAGCATTTACTTACATTGGAAGCTGTTCCGTTTTCTCCTAGGTCTAGATCCCGTAAAACTCTCAGTGCAGAATTAACCAAACTAAATAACCCTTCAACAATTACAAAAAATTGAGATAGGTTCAGAAGTGTGTACAGTTTACATTATATATATATATATATATATATATATATATATATATATATATATATATATATATATATATATATGTACAGTTTACATCATATATATATATATATATATTATATATATATATATATATATATATATATATATATATATATATATATATGATGTAATGCATATTGAACTATCAATTGTTGTTGTAATATATATATATATATGTGTGTGTGTGTGTGTGTGTGTGTGTGTGTGTGTGTGTGTGTGTGTGTGTGTGTGTGTGTGTGTGTGTGTGTGTACATGATACTTGTGAGTGACATTCATACGTAATGAGAACGGACATGTATTCATTCCGTTGAACAATTACTCTTTTGAAAATGTAATAATGATATTTCCGTAAAACTAAGTATATACAGCGTATGTATTAGTTAAGCTGATTTCGTTTATAATTTAATATATAATTACCAGGCACGTCCTCGGAATTTTGCATTCGAAACATTTCAATGAGCTGTTTCAGTTCAGTGTTTCTTTCTGATCGCAGTAGCTGTTGATTTAAGATTAGATTAGTTGTGGAAATTACACGTCATGAACACACTACTAGTATTATTACTATTAGAATACCAACTATTTCTTATAGTTATATTGCTACTGCTACTGCTACTGCTACTGCTGCTACTGCTGCTGCTAATACTACTGCTACTGCTACTACTGCTACTGCTACTGCTGCTGCTGCTCTGCTACTACTACTACTACTACTACTACTACTACTACCACTACCACTGCACTACCACTACCACTACCACTACCACTACCACTACCAATACCACTACCACTACCACTACCATTACCACTACCACTACCTACTACTACTACTACTACTACTACTACTACTACTACTACTACTACTACTACTACTACTACTACTTGCACGACTATCAAAATATTTAGTGGTTTGCTTCCAAAACTGTTCTCGAACAACTAAATAAACACGGTTGATGAATCTAAACTAACGTTATGTTAAGAAATGGCGACAGAAACTGAATGTATGTTATGTCGCTGTTAAAAGAAACACAGCTGTATGCTCATCTTTCCAACCTTGAAATGGACATTGTCAAGAATACCAGTGCCTAATTGATCATCAGTGACCACGCGAATGGTGGCTGTGTAGCTGTGTTTGTGCTTGGCGGGGAGCAGTAGGGGCGGCATAGACGGTTCGCCTTCATTGACGTACAACAGTAGACCTATATATGTATAAATGATAAATAAATAACATGTAGACGCTTAAATCTTTACTGGATAGACAGCCTTCTTATTTTACACTCTGTTGTGGGCAGACAATTTGAAGACGGCAAACAATCATGAGCTACGTTGCTTGTTGCTTGCATTAAACCATGGCTATATCGACAACCAATATATGAAACAACATTAAGTGAATTGCATTTTTAAACGAAATGATGGTGTAAATAAAGTAGGCTATTCACAATTATGTGTTGCAATCTATTATATTTCAATTTTGATGCACATTTCAACCATTATTATGGAAAAATAAAATGGTTATTTCATCATGCATCATATAGAAATCCCAGAACCCACCATAGTCATTATATGAAACGATTGTAGTCATATATGTTAGCTTCGTCCCAGTAAAATGAGTACCAACCTTTGACAATTAGTTTTTAAACTGTAATTGTTTTATAAATATACCGGTACAATCCGCCAAATGCCGCGGTCTGTCGGAAGTCATCTAGATGAAAGCATTTCGACATCCTTCCAAATAATAACAGTTAATTCGCAAAATGAAAGCTGCTTTTCACAAGATGGTGATATCACATGTATCCATGACTTATGTAGAGCTCAGGTGAGCAGAAACTGAACGCAGGTTTTGACCGTTGTGCGCAGTAAATTGTTAAAATGTTTACAGTTTATGTTCTTCCTAAATAGTATATGCATGATAATTATAATAAGCAGTCTGCATTAAACGCTTACATTTCAGTTGCAATTAGTAACGCGAGTTATATGTTTGAAGACAATTTGAAATCGCTGTCAGTTTATGTCGACCAAATTTACACCGTGAATACTTATGATGTCGTGTCCAGGATCCATATAGAACATATAGGTGAGTGGATTACTCGTGTGACTGAACAGAGAGCAGTTGACAGAAAACATGTCTTGCAGGAATACACCTTCAGACGGTGTCACATTGCATTTGTCCAATTTTGCCGTATGGATAGTGTAAGACGTGTTCAAAATCAGCTGTTCCATCCGAACTATACAAATAACAAATGTGACAGATAAAATAGTAGTGTAAATTATAGTCACACACGCTCGCATGCACGCACGCACGCACGCACGCACGCACGCACGCACGCACGCACGCACACGCACACACACACACGCGCACACACACACACACACACACACACACACACACACACACACACACACACACACACACACCCATTGTATACTATATTTTCAGAATATTTGCATAGTAATAACTTACCCTCCACCGATATCGTATAAATTGTTCCGGGTTGCAGCACGTTCTTGTGTATACTATACTGCCGATTATTCCCTGTGCCCGAGTCTCGCTGCCAGTCAATGGGAGGTGTCACAGACCACTCAATGGACGGAGGCGAGATGGACGAAGAATTCATTGTCAATTTAACTTCAACCGCCTCTTGGATGACAGTCAGCCTTTCACAGTTCCTCACGCATCTGTCAAGTGTCAACATATGTATGTTAATATGTGCTATCATTTGCATACAAAGATGCGTTCAATAAAGCTCTCTCCATAATGTATGTTTCAAAATGATACTTTTCGTGATTTAAAGAACTCCGCCTTTCGAAATGATGAATCATACCATTGTGCAACATCACTGAAATTATTATGTGCCATTGAAACGTCCGCTATTGCGCGGCTGGGTAATATAACAATTGTTCAACGTTCTGAACATAGGTAATGTTTATTAATTTATGATTTATTTTATGTTTGCTTATCCTTCTACAATGGTTTCTTTGTATAACAGTCTATTGGTTCTATCACACTTTACCATAACGCAACAGAGCACGCAAATGATTCCCGTTTACAGTCCGTTATGTGCAATACATAACAAGACCATATGATAATCTTCCGGTTAACTGGCCTAAATTAGTAAGGCATTTTCAAAACGGTTTTACCATCTTTTTCCTACGTGTATATGTTCAGACTGTAATTCTACATCACTTCTGGTACAAATAAGTTAATATTATGTTTTTAATTGTGTTTTAAAGCGATTTAATGCCATCGAGTCGACGTAAATAAGCCGATGTCACAGGGAGCGAGCAATTGTTGTATTCCAGACGCACCAGGGCCGCAATGTCTTGCGTGTGCATTGCGAAGTCGAATTAGCAATATTAAAAAAGAAATAAGCTGAAAACAAATAAATCTGCATCAAACAGAATAAATATCAATTATGTAGCCTTAGTTTTTGGGACATATTCGCAAATCGTAAGACATCGCCTTTGCGGTCGTGATGCGTCTGTGGTGAGCTAACTGCTCATGCCCCGTGGGATTGGGTTCGTTACGTCGACTAAAACACAATTTAAAAAAAGAATATCTTACTTCTTTGTACCAGAAATGATTTAAAATAACACTCTGAATACATACACATCAAAACAAGTTTGTAAAACCTTTTCGAAAAGGTCCTAATAATTTAGGCCAGTTAACTGGACGATTATCGACCACACACAACTGATCCCCGTCGTGTTGCCCGTAAGCGTATTCAAAGTCACAATTACTGCAATAGGCAAACAACTGGAACATAATAAACATAATTGCATAATAGTTTCCACCTTCTAGATGTGTTTGTGTTGGGGAGAAATCAATACAACTTAAAACGGAAATGTCAGTTGTGGAAGTAACGTCCGTATGCTTTTGTGTGCGTGTAGTTTCATAACGTATGCTTTATGTAAGTGTTCTAGTGTATAGAAGGATGCATTATGCATTAACGAATGAGATTACTCACACGATCTTCACTTCGGTGTCCACTTGTGGTGGTATTGTTCCTAAGAAATGATAAGCGATTTTAATAAAGGTGACGTTTTCATATATTCAACAAGCTCCGTTTAATATAACATATTGAACTAATGTAGACAAATATTAATATCTGTTTGATATCACAACGTGATTAACACCATTCAGTTGTTTTATACAAACATAATTAGTAAAACTATTTGAACAAATAAGCAATGTTTGCAACACTGTTAGTGTCAATCACTACGCTTAGTGGGCAGTGCATTTCAGTTACATTAGCATTTGACCAGTTCCAATGTATATAGTAGTATGTGGCGTAGTTTTATCTAAAAATACATAAATAAATTACCCATTAGTCATACCAATATATAAGAATTAGTTTAGCAAATAATTTCATAACATTATTACTGAAAACTTAATGTATGCGTATGGTTAATAGTAATAAATAATTTCGTAAATGTTAAAAATGAATATATCATTAATAATAGTAATACTATAACAATAATAGTAATCAATATGTAGATGCATTGATAATATTAATAAATCATTTATTACATTTATCTTCATATCGAATGACACTAATATGCAATACAAAAGAAAAGTATCTTCAGTAGACGTGTGGAATTGGCGAGTGTCACAAGTCTTAATAACTGTTGGTAAATTGTTCCACGGGGACACAGCAGTGACATCTTTGGCACGGCTACGCTTCATTTCTACCATGTTACTACTGACAGAGGACAGTGTTCTTGTCGGTTGATATGGGCGCCATAATTCACACAAATACATTGGCGTTGTTGTGCATGACTTTGTAAATGCACAATGGGCAACCAGTCAGGACGCAGAATCAACATGGCAGCCGAATTGTGTGTTCACGGTAGACGGGCGATGTTAACTGCAGCCGTACTGTATAAGAGTGCGTTACAGTAGTCAAACCGTGATGCGGTAATGGCATTGACAAGGCGTTCCTTTGTTGGCCTAATTTGATTAATGTTGCGCAGGTAGAAAGAGCAAGCACTGATAGTTTGCCACAGCAAGCCGTAACACCTACACAAATCACAATACCTTTGTCAACGAATGCATTTGCTTAATTGCAATCACTAATGCAGAATGGTTCAAGTATAAATTAACGTATACCTGTAAATCGTCGGTATATTGATGGATGAATAGACCATAAACTCATATGATGTCATTGTTAGGTTATACGTATAATGAAAATAGCAGCGGCCCAATAACAGAGCCTTGCGGGACACCTGTCGTTAGAGTAGTTATATTCGATGACTTGTCACCGATCACTACTCGCTGCGTCCTCTCTTGCAGATACGATATCACCCAGTCCAGTGCTTTGCCAGCAAAGCCATAGCGCAAACGTAATCGCCTAATCAAGATGCCATGGTTGATCGTATCGAAAGCGAAACTGAAATCAACGATAGTCAAGACGGTTTCATTGTTTTTTGTCCATTGCTGTTTTGACAGCAGCGTCGTTTTAGTCGATACGCCGACTGAGAGCACTCAACCATTTGCTGTTCAGATACATTATCCTAAGCACGACCTCTTTCTCAATTACTTATATATTGAGTGAGGTTACTCACAGGACGGTCACTGCTCGGAGTGTCTTTGCCCAGTGGTGGTTTCTCTAAAACGTATATGGACAATTGCAGGCTTCAGCGACTTCGGCATCACTCCCTTGTCCAGATACGTATTGGTGATGTTGTTACTTGGCAGATTTGCTGCTAGAGGATCCAATACGCACGTTCGTTTTGTTAGTAGCACTACACATCGCAGGACAGCATAATAGGCAGTGTAAAAGGGTGCGTTACCTTGACAAGTGTCTCCTGCGTAGTGGTGATCACAGCCAGAATTACACCGACCGTTAGTCGCCTGACAATCCTCCGTCAGATTTTTACAGTGACCCTCTTTGTCACAGTTGTCACCAAACCGACCAGTGACACACTCTATAAAGCAATTAAAATAGAGTTGACATATAATTCAAAACTACCTATATAAGAACTTCATACATAAACACTTGTCGATTAAACCATCAGCTAACTGTTGTAAGCAT
This sequence comes from Ridgeia piscesae, assembly GCA_025642075.2. Classification (NCBI taxonomy): domain Eukaryota; kingdom Metazoa; phylum Annelida; class Polychaeta; order Sabellida; family Siboglinidae; genus Ridgeia; species Ridgeia piscesae. The sequence continues at coordinate 184,265 of JAODUO010000638.1, forward strand.
TGTTTTTATATTTACTATATCAAACCATTACCTTGACAAGTGTCTCCTGTAAAGTGTTCAGCGCAGCCAGATAAACATTGGCCATTCCGTTTATGGCAATCCTCTCGCGTGTCGTTACAGTGACATTTCTCGTAACAGTTGACACCAAATAGTCCATGGAGGCACACTGTCGGCATACAATATAACGAGTAAGTAGTTGTAAGCAGTCAGTGCAGTACACTTCTCTGAGAAACATTAATTAATTATTCCACCTGTATTTCTACACGACGCGCTATAATTCAAAGACGCTCCTCAATACCCTTGTTTTGCATGTTTAATTTTACACTGTCTCTGCAAGGTAACGGAATTTACACGAAATATTATCTTACAGGTATCGTGCTTAGAAATGAATGTACATTCTAATAGACCACAGCATAACTACACGTAAAATGCTAAGCAATAAAATAGACTGTCGACAATCGTAATATTATTTCAATATCTCAATCGAATGTGGATATTACATATTTTGATATCATAACCCATAATGATGAAATACAAAATCGAGTAAGACCTGTTATATGCATAGCATATCTAAAGGGTAAATCAGACATGACAATGTCAAGTTGGGTTTAAACAAATCAAGAACATTATGACTGTTTTGTAAGCCCGTTATGGACGTGTTTAAGTATTATTTCAATATTTAAGCTAGAGCTGGTGCCGAACATTGTGCGTTAGTAATGACCTGGCAATTGTTGTACTCATATATATATATATATATATATATATATATATATATATATATATATATATATATATATATATATATATATATATATATGGTCAGTTATCAAGAAATTTCGACAAAATGTTGTTGTAATATAACCATTACAAAACATACAGCACGGCATTGTAATGGAGATCACGGAAACCGCGTCGTTGAAAGGTACCATGGGAACGCAACTTTTACATTTTACATACGTATCTTCAAAATTATAGAAGATACAGGCAAATAAAGGGTATTTTTAACCCATTTTTTGAAGGTTTTTCTTTAGTACTATTATACTAACACGAATTATGCATTAACCAATAACCACAGGTGTGTAGTTTCTTTACCCATTTAACGGTGTGTAGTTTGACATAGTCTTAAAAAAGTCAGCGTTTGTTGAATGGGCGCGCCGCAGGAACAATATATGTGGTGGGGTCGTTTGGCCGATGCCGAGCGTCTGCACATTTTCAACAAAGCGTATGCAAGGGTAAATACTAAAGTACAAAGCGACTAATTGTATCTATGTGCGAATGACATATACGTACTGGGTTTGGTCAGAGTTTTGAAAATTAGTGGACGTTTCTTTCAGACATTTACCTGGTATTACTTAAGGTACGTGACAACAATAAATTAGAAATGCAGCCATTGTTTCCTCTATTCATTATGACGTTTATACATTTGGTGATACCGAGCGTACACGAGACCGAGTGTATGCAAATCATATGTCTCATAAATGACGTACTGCTGCAATTACCAGAAGAATGGGAAGACATGATGAAGGCAATAGCCAAATCACGGAAGATGCTGGTTGCGAAATTTCTGAGGAGATAAGAAAACAGCAATGAGTTACCTGAGAGGAATGGTCAAATCAAGGGAAGATAAACCTTCTCAATGACAGACAGAATGCAAACCATCCACAGAAAGTTATGCCTTGAATTCAGCGAAATTAAGGTGTCATTTACTGCATTCTCCATCCAATGTCAAGCTCAGAGACACGTGTGCCAGCGTCATGCCAAAATGTTCAGTGAAGGCGACCGCCTCCAAATACTGCCAATGTCTTTATCTGAATTAACAGACATCTCAGAGGTACACTTAAGCATATGACGGAAGCCACATGTCAAGAGGACTATTCAGAGAACTGGCAGGTGGACTATGCAATACGTGGATGCGATAGATTATGTGTGTTATGACAACGCGCAGATAAGCATCCACCCCATGGTATTGCAATACAGAGATGAAGATGGGTATATGAATGTTTTGAGTTTCGTTTGCCTCTCAGGTGTAATCGCTCACCCGGTGCCGTCAACATTCGCCTTTCTTAAAGCAATGATGATAGAGCTACACCAAACTATGCCGTTGTTAAATACCATCCATTTTGTGACCGATTGTCCAAGTTCTCAATACCGAAATAGCTCAATCTGCGCGTTGATTGGCCAGGCCCAACTGATACGTACACCAAATAACGAGGTGAAACGTCCATTCGTTATTTGGTGTACGACGTGTCAGCTGAGTTAAAAGAGAACGGCATTTCCTCAGAAATTGTGATGATTGGAAAATAATGCCCGTAACTGTCGCAGAGCAACACGCCGAGGCCAAGCATAATAAGATAAATGCCCCTTGGAACAATTCTTTTCTATTTTGAAAATACTAATGAAGAATGCTTTTCAGCGATACCGAGCTGTTCCCCATAGGAAGACAAGTAAGTATATAACCGCTTTACTCTTTTTACAGGATACCGAAAACGTATTCTAATTTCTAAATTGTATGAAAACAAAACAATGTTTTTCAAACGTTGTCACTGCTGTCCATTTTTAACCATAAATCTATTACATGCTCCAAAAATAAACGAAAACACATAGCGAAAAAACGAAATACCACAATATGTATATTAAATACACGATGTGCTTGCATACGCTCGGTATCGCGCAACATGGACACTCAACTTCAAAACGATGCCAAAGAGCCGCTTTTAATAATTCAGCTACCCACATTTATTTCCCGTATACCTTGACATGTTGTTTATTAGTGACTAAAAGGAAAACGTGAAATATTGAGTTCTAAATTCCCCCCCTAAAGCAAATTATGTCGACGTTTCGTGATAACTGATCATATTTAATTCACTTACATTGGCAGTGCAAGCCGTATGTGTGATTTTGGCATTTGCAGTCGTAGAAACCAGTATAACCATCAATCAATTCGCAAGTGGCGCCGTTCATGCAAGGATTGCTGAGACATATGTTCTCTGTACAACACGAATTTATAGTAAGTTATCATTTAACATAATTAAAACAGTGTAGTTCACAGTATATGATGATAACAATATCACCAAATCGGCTTATTCGACACAATTTAACCCGTCACTGCGCAGACCATCCAAAACCGCCCAGTTAACCGCAATCTGATCCTTCTTATGCATTAATCAGCCAGCTCAAACTGCTGAATTTTTACATTTTCACAAAGAACAGTAAACGAACGGAACATATTATCAGCTGATTGTGTAGGTGCTAGTAGTGTTAATATATTTAAAAATAAAATTGACATATACCTAAACGGGCGGGGTATACTTAGATAGATAGGTTGGACTCTATAAGCAAATGGCTTCCTAGTCCACCTGCCATCTAGAGTTGAATCTCTAGGTGGCAATCTTGTTAAATCTTGTTAAATCTTGTTAAAACTAAGCTATTGTGAAAATAAATTCGCTTGTGAATTAAGTGAGTTTATTTGGAAGGATGTTGAGGTGCGTTCGTCTAGTTGACCACCGACACGCGGCACTAGGCGATTATACTGAGGTTATTTCTTGACGATTTCGAGTCGGATATCAATGTTTGCAACGTGAATAATGTTGACAGCGATCACGGAGACCTTATCATCGTCAATCTACGATGTGTGTCCGATTTCTTTTTTGTTGAGATACGAAGAAGATGACCCGTCGGCGGCATCTTCATTTCGCCGAATGCAGCCATTTTATTGATCGGATTACCGTCCGCACCTCATTTGGTTTATTTATTTTAGGGGATTTTATTAATATGGACTATGGTTACATTGTTTCTGATAAGGGAGCACCTATTTGTGAAAGGAGTGTGCTATCTTTCGGTATTCGAGTGTTGATTTTACACAGGGAACTTTTACATTCGGCAATATGATCGGAAAACGATAGCCTTTTTACAATTATAGCATGATTTTTTTCTTCAGTCACGTTGGCCTTGTTTACAAAAGCAATTCTAATTTGAAAACTAACCGTCAAAATTGGATAAATATGTTACTAGGATAAAACATACATGGCTATATTAGTCTCATAAGATCAAATGTGAAATGTGCATCGACTTCCGTCGTAATAGAACTGTCATTAGTCCTATTGTCATCATCGGTGAACCTGTGGAACAGGTTGACTCATTCAAATACCTCGGTGTTATATTAGATGAAAAATTGTCATTTACAGAGCATGTTACAGCCGTGCAAAAGAAGTCTCGGCAGCGACTGCACGTTCTTCGAAAGTTACGAGCTTTCTATGTTGATCCACTACTTCTACGCCTTTACCGTAGCATAATTGAGCCTCTCTTAACCTACTGCAAGCATTTGTTACTACCCTGCTCTTTCTATGAAAAACCGTAACAGGCTTCTGAAAATCTCACATATTTCTGCCAAGATCATTGGTTTACCTACACCAAAGCTCTCCGAAATAATCGACCATGCAATTTTGAAGAAAGCTCGTGCTGTCGCTACTGAGTCTGATCACCCGATCTCTACGTTCTTCCATGTACTTCCGTCTCAAAGGAGATACCATTGTATAAAATGTAAAACATGTCGCTATAGCAGGAGTTTTGTGCCGGTGGCCATTAGAATGTTGAATGCTAAATGAGTCATATTGATGTCACCCGGTTGAATTGTTCTTGTAGTGTATACATCTGGAAATTAATTTGCATTTTTTTGAGACCATCCCATATATTTTAGATGTGATCATGAGTTGTAAAATGCATATCCTTTTTAAGGACAATAAAGTAAAGTGAAGTGAAGTGAAGTGAAGATATATTGTGTGTTGTGGGATTTGGTTTAGTGTATAGCATAATGAACTTGCTTATTTATTTTGTCATCATAATTCTTGAAGTTTGCTTCAAATCTTAAACGTAATTGATTGCAACGCAGACATGTACAGTGCAATTAATTTCATATATTTTCATGCATCATTTGTCTAGTTATTATTCAAATGTAATGCAAGCAACATGCAGCGTAATTCACAGCTGGCTGCCAGCTTAAAATGTTCTGCCCACAGCAGGATGTAAAATAAGATTGTTGTCTACCCAGTAAATAGTTAACTATTTGGGTAAATTGAGTGGATTGTAGTTGTATGAAATGCTTACTCTGTAAGAAACCGTATTCTGATTCGATTAACTAGTGCTGCTTAAGTGTTGACGATAGTGTAAATGCTAACATTGAAATGGCACTCTTTGGAATGTGTCGCTGTTAGCGCTAAACATGTTAACATAATGGCACAATTCGTCGACATTAAACACATACGTTTATAACATAGCACCCAGGTGTATGTTGACTTTCGTGATGCTGATTACTGACTCGTAAATTGTTTTTTATGCGCCTCTGAGCTTGAGATTATATCCTGAAATAATTATCAACTTACATGGTACTACCAACAAGAAGTGGCTTAGTTTGAAATTTAACTAGTGGAAAAAAGATCCACTAACTAAACAAAAACTATTCAATACATAATTTATACCCTCTGCAATTTTAATTTAGAATGCTAAATGTTAACGTACTGTGTACTTTTTTATTATATACAAAATGTATTTAATGTTACTTGTTTACCAATTTTAGTAAACATTATTAATGTTATCATACTGTGTCTAATCAAAGAACCGAAGAAATAATACTTGCTTATTTATTAATTTATTATTTAAAATACTTATTTATATACTTAATTTATTTACTTTACCCATTTTAGTGCTACTTAATATTATTATCATTTCAATGTGTCTTAC
>JAODUO010000638.1:195000-212500 GCA_025642075.2 Ridgeia piscesae
TATTAATAATTCATTTATTTCGTAACTGTTTTGATTTTAGAAATTATATCATGCAGTATTTAAAATATATTAAATACAAATAATAACGGCACAAAGTTAAGCAATTGGTAAATGAAGTTAAGCCATTGAAATGGCGTTCGATTGCCATCGGCTGGTCGCCAGCAGTACTGTAACTAAGTCAGCGACGTCAAAACAACACGGCCTCGCGCTATCCTGTGTTTAATAGGTTAGTGACAGTAGGGCGTGGCACGTTGAAAATCATCATCGAAAAATACCATAAAAGAGCGGGATTATATATAATATGGATTGGACTCTCGACAAGCCAAAGGCTTCCTTATTCATTAGTCATGCATATTTTATTATCGCATGGCAATCTTGGTGAAGCCAAAGGCAGAGCTTGTAATCACTAACATCACCACGGTCACATTCTTAGTACCATTTCGACTCCCGGTGTAGACTAGTCAAGAACATTCAGGTCAACATTTTAGTATTGAAATATCGTGTTATAAAGCTCGTGGTGTACACTGCGTAGTCAAGCACTATTTCGTGTTACACACAAAATATGTACACAACGTATGTGCGACATACGAAATGATGACTTAGGCTTAGACAAGGGCTATGTGTCTTTTATAATTAGACGATACTGCCTTTTACTGGAGTGGAGTGGTGATGCATGCGATGACGGATGCAAGAACTAACATTACGACATAGTTAACTCGCCCTAGTTAAGTGTGCATTACCTTTGCATAGATGTCTTAATAGTTCAAATGATGTAATGATGAACAAATCGCATATTAATATAATCATGTTCATGTTATCATAGCATCAAAAAATACGGATCTCCAAACTGTCGTCGGTTTGCCCGCCTTTCCGGTGTCACTTGAAACGTTGTATCTGTTTAAGTTTGTAACGGAACATAATTCAGTGACTTTTCCTTGTTATTACCAATTGTTACTTATTACTGTAGATGATTTTGGGGCTATATTGTTCTTGCTATATATTCATTTATACTGAACACGATAACAGTTTGACATATGAATATCACCATTAATCTTATTGATATGAGTGTTTTCTAAGTATAAATATAAGTCTAAAATTACTTGTCCTGGGGCCAGTTTTATGAAGCTTACTTACGTGGTCGTAGCGGGTGATAACTTGTCGAAAGCCTAAAACGTAGAAAAGTTACGCTAAGTTTCACAAAGTCTCCTCTTAGTCCATCGGCAAATGAAAAAAAATTGAATATTATCATATGTTTGCTATAATCTTGATAAATGCCTTAAATTAATATGAATAGTATTTACACCTTAGAAACCCATGTTGCAATGTTTTATATTTGGTCCGAAATATATTTAGATATTTTTCCGTACGTTAATAACTGTTTCATCTAGAGAAATAATTGTTGTATGTCTTATTGGGCAAGGATATCATATGTACCATTTTTGGAATTTGCCGATTCCCATGTCCGCCATTTTTTAAGATGGCGGTCATCTATGCAAATGTCACTATAATGTTGATGATATTGGATAGCTTGGTGGATAGCAATATATTACAATGTACACTTGAAATTCAGCTGACTCTCATATATCCGCCATTTGTAAAGATGGCGTACGGCTAAGCCATTTATCTAGATATTGATACGTAATCTAGAGTCACATAATCGATGCCAACATGTAGGTTTTTAGATATGATTATTTAAATTGTATTACTTTTGACCTTTACTGAATTTCAAAATTCACCATTTAGTAAAATCCTCCATTTTAAAAGATTATTTCCGACAAACTCGAATATTTTGTTAGCTTAAGTTATGTCAAAAAATATGTTTTAGAAGCGTTGAAATGTTGAAATTAAAATATCAGCCATTGTTAAACATTCCGAGCTATTCATCCTCCCTCGACGTCCATGTAGGCTCCTGCCACAGTTTATGATCTTGTGACATGCACCAACATTACAAAGATTGTTTTAATGCACAGCTGCATTGCGTCAACTGCAAACTGAACCTGAACTGGATTCTGGGGCTAGTGTTTCCTTGGTTTGCATTGACAACAGTCGGTTACCTTGCTGGTGCTATACAGGCTCCAGAGATTTGGGGATGATTGGTTCTAAAACTACGTCCCGTGATCAATGGCAACCACCATAGTAATGGCAATTACCATATTAATTGACTAAAATGCATGTTTTCCATGATACATTTTACCGGCAAAGTGCCATACAGCTTCTGCTTGTAATTTTCCTTCGGACAATTATAGCTATATGGGGACAGCTCGATTAATACAACACAAAATAAAACAGGGTTATCTTTTAACATTGAAAATATGATTTCCTGCCCGGAAGTGCCCCCAACCCGACACTTACATGGCCTATTTGTCTCTCAGCCGTCAAATATAAATGTATATCGAACTGTTGTTAAACCACAACATACATTAATATAAAATGCAAAACCCGTAAAAACCACATACGGCCTAAAATCGTGTATACGTAAGTCGCTATTACGTCTGTGACAGTGTGACAAACTCAATATTAAATCGGAGGTTTAAGATATGAAACGTATAACACAATATATTTATGACCGGATTTTGCTAGTTTTCATCAGTCGGAAGCTACAACTGTCATCCGTCGTGTCTCGCTACGTATCGTGACCCACTTACAGACCCTAATGCTTAGTGCATAAGGTAGATAGAAAATTGTAGCATTGCACATGCGCAGTGGTGTTTATCCATGACCTATTCTTGGTAGACACAAATAACATCGCGCATGTGCAATGATGAGGAGATGATCTACGTCACCCAAATAGCCTACGTGCCGAACGTGATCAGGACATTTGACCTTCCCTCTATATTTGACATTTACCCAATTGTGTAGTTGATGACCTCACCTCCAGGGGCGCCTCTTCACGTTTCACTATTTTAGGGCCCAAATAAAAACTAAGACATGAATGTTGACCACACTAGTTCCCGATCTATCCGCTAGGGCGCCACTTGACATATTACCTAGTTTTGTAGTTCATGACATTTTACCTTTAACCTCGAACTTGACCTTTGACCTTGTACACACACACACACACAACACACACACACACACACACACACACACACACACACACACACACACACACACACACACACACACACACAAACACACACAGCCAGATTAATCAAATGCATTGCACACATACACACACATATTAAGTAAGACCTTATGCATATTTACATATTTACATTACTATAAACTGTATCTCTTTGCATGCGACCTCCGACATCGACTGCTGAGTGTGCTGTCTGGCTAAACTAGTCAGGGTCCTTGTCATGTGGCTGAGAGTTACATGTGCAATTGCGATATGTTTACTCAATTCTATGAGATAGTGGTGAATACTTTTCTTTTGTACAATTAGTATTTTCACATATTTAGTATGGCGGAATGTTAGTAGAACTGTTCAATATAACAGGTCTGAGTAATGTATATATAACATGTGGGCATGCACATTTTATAACATGAATAAAACAATTATATTATCATGGTATTGAATTTGGCTAAGTGTGTCGACACATATAAAATATCATACATGTCAGAGCCATGTTAATTGTCACTTTGTTTCTTGTATAGGCAGATGCGGATGTACAGTAAAATGCCAGGAAGCAGGTATGCAGTATCATCAAAGAGAGTGAACTCACACAATGTCATCGATATCCAAGCTGATGTAGTTCACTAAAGAATGTCGAACCTGTCTAACAATGTCGAGAGAGGTTGACCAAAGGCTTATGCCATGTTTGACAGACCATGGTATCCACCGTTCCATCACCAACTGCAAAGCTAGTCAGGCTTCACCATATCGCATGTCAAGCACTCTGCATTCTGCATTGGTCTCTAGTCAGTCAGGGTATCTGACCGGCATGGAAGCCAGTGTACACACCACCAGTACTGCGGAGTATGTCATGATGCAACACACAGTACAACTGGGATCACTTCACTTGGTCGACATTCAAATACTTGACATTTAATATGTAGCATCTAACACGGCTCATGGTTGTATAATCTTGTCCACAAATGCAACTGTCCTGTACAGCATATTAACGTGTTGAAGTAAGGTGGTAAGCATTGTTCAGTTTCTTATTGACCTGTAAAGAAAAGCATGTATTCAATTTCAGTAAACAAAAAACATGCATCATGGTAGTGGAGTTGGGAGTAAATAATGACGCAATGTAATAACTATTACATGGTGTATACATATTCATTTTTGACATTTTATGTCAAACATGAATATGTGAGGTTGGTTATTGTGATGCCAACAGCACATTCCCTCAGAAAATATTCAAGCATTCATAATATGTATGGCTACCTTCTTCAACACTGTATTATTGATTTTTTTAGTCGTATTTCCTCTGCTATATGATGAGTGAGGTGGACCACCTCAGTGTTTGTCTAAGCCAATTTGCTCAAAATATGCCAGGATGGCCACCTCATATAGGTATTTCTTGCTATAAACATGTTTCCACTTGTAGCTATGCATTTGTTTCCTCTCTATTTCCCAGGGAATAAGTTAAAACATCCTTCAGAATGCACCATTTTGAAGGTAATTTTTTTAATTGATCTACGTAGCCATGAACCCCACCCCCCCGACTCACATAGTGTATGTGCATTAATGTCTTTGACTTTGTTGACACACTGGGTATAATATGCATTATACAAGACTAACAAGAACAAACGTCATTCTTGTTCTAGTTTTCCATGTTCAAGATAATATGTTAATGAAAACAATGTGTATTTAAATGGACATATTAAAATATTTTGATAATTTATACGTTGTTGATTATTAAAATGTTTAAATTACCTGGATTGATCAGATGTGAGCCTCCCACAGACCACGTATCCTCCCGGCATTTGCCATACCCATGTGACTGCCTTAATCTTAGCCCCTCCTCTGCCTTGTCTCACTTTTGCATTGAAGTGTGGCCTGTAGCAATATTATAATTCGAATATATTATGCATTCATATAATGATGTGATGAAAATGTTGATAACTATTTGAAAACAGCTGGCACGTGTGAATTGAAAGGTACCAGGTATATATACTACAGCCAGGCATCATTGTCATTGACTACAATGGAAACAAGTGCAAGAATGTTATATGTAATACGTGCATGATATAATAGTGTACACCTATTATATTAACATTTTAATCAATCATCGCTGTTATAAAAATCTAAATTATTTTGCGTAAGATGTAATGGAAATAACAACATTCAGTAATAGTACTGAAATATGAGTCGCAAAATACTGTTTTAATAATTGTGAGATTAATGTAATTCTCCGTTTGACCTTCTGTTAACGAGATAACGGATGCTCCCCCTAAAAATGCAACGCTTCTTGCCCGACCAACAAGAGCCTACTACCAGTCCCCCATGTCAATTGTATTTATCATTTCGTCCCTCCCGTCATCTATTCTCTATGGATATGTACTTTCGCAATTACTAAGTTTATTAACAAGATCCTGCGTAATCAAATACAATACCGGTACATATCAACACAGGTTGTGTCTGGCTGAGTGATGCCGAGCGATATTGATGGTGACTGTCAACTCAAACTGGCTTGCCTTGTCAGCGACACTGATAATCTTACAAGTTAGAGAATCCGCGTCGAGTAGACGTTCACAAGAGTGGATTAGCCCCCGACTACTCGACTAGTTGCTAACTGCGTTAATGCACTTAATGCGTACCTTCATAGAAGAATCACTTTACCTTTGGAATCTTAGTCATGACGCGTAAAAGCACGTGCGATTTGTTATTGTGCCGCAGTAGGTCGATCTCGCATAAAGCACGTGACCCAATAAGCAAAGGACGTCGGCAGCTGCTGATTGTTTTGCCAGTTATACCCGGTGTAACGGCGATTCTTTTTTACGATAAAAAATGACAAGTACGCATTTACAAAATTAACTGACTGTGCATACTAATTAAACGATTAACACATTACACATCTGGTCATAAAAGAACCGGTTTGGCGAATAGCAAACGAGTAGAGGGAGCAGCTTTAAGAATCACAAATAAGATGCATATCAGATTTAAATCAAGTGCCTAAATTAATCATGCCCGACTATTAGTGTATACTGGCGAACAGCGTACAGGGGCGTAGCTAGCCGTACGCACGTACGCACGTGCTTCCACATCATTAAGGCAACCACAAAATGCCCACTTCATACGGTAGCCAGAGGATGCCCAGATATGACCATAGCCTCTAGCAACGAAAACGTCATCATTCACTTGTACCAATTTGTCAACATTTTGACAACATTGTACAGCTGTACTTAGTTTCCACACCAGATAGATGCCTCCGCCTGGAGGCTATCTTGGCAATGCAGCAGCCGTGTAAATACGAATTCACTGGAAACAATTTATCAATGTTTTGACGTCAATGGGCTAAGATTAAAAGATTAGAAGCTAAAACTGACATGAACAACAGAACCAAACTACAGCTGTAGTGTCTGCTCTGGAATATCTGGAGGCTGGTGGGAATGGCAAATGTTGTCAATCCAAAGTTTTGACTTCGCCATCACATTGGTAACGATTGAGCATGCACTCTAAAGTCTACTTCCTCTGACAACATTTATATAATTATAACATGAAGGCGCTGTGGAACTGGCAGCGAAATTCAAGGTTCAACATAGCAAGCCGTGCTGGAAAACAAAGACACCGCGAAAATGTTCCCGCTGACACCCCATTGTCAGTACAAGAAGAGGGCGATGTACCAACCATTCATGCGTTAATGGCTCAGTGGACCTACATCACACCGAAACAACTGATGTATATGACACCAGAAAGAATAGCCCCGCTGTACCAGGAGTTCAAAGACGACATGCCTGGAAATCTGCGTGAACTACAAAATGAAGTGGATCACTGGGAAACAATATGGGGAATGGTGAATGTCGCAGAGAAACCAGACACACTCGACGATTCTGTAAATCAACCCCGACCCATTTCAACATGTACATTGCTGTCATAGTACTGATGGTGATGTCTATATCGACAGCCATGGCAGGTCGCCCTTACAGCGCTATGCTGCATCTCAAGAACTATCAGCGCTCTACAATGACAACTGAGCGCATTTCGGGACTGATCTTGATGCACGTCCACAAGGACACAGAGTTGGATGCTGAACCCATCATTCATCAGTTGAGTCGTCAGAAAAACAGGCGCTTAGCCCTATTGTCTAGCCTCTAATGAAGGCTGGTACAGTAACTGAACCGATGTTGAAGACAATACAAAACTCTTAAAAATATCAGCTTTTACTTGTTTTAACTCTTAGATCGATACAACACATACAATTGACAGTATTTATATTGGCTTATTGTTAAAGGCTGTGCTTATAGCAACTTTCTTTAATTACTATAATGAGTACATAGCTTATTTTAAAGCATACAATGAATGTGTTGCACATTCAAACATATGCCATGTATAATATGGTATATTAACCGTTCAAGTCATCCGCCTTGTTTCACGCAGTAAAAATACTGTGTATTTTTTTAATTTACTCCTTAGCGTGTTCTATATCCCTATGAATATGATATATTGTGACTTAAAATGCACTGTATGTCAACTGATTGGAACGTCACACATGCTACGCAACATTTTGGAGCACCAGACCCCGATGATAGAATTTAGATTGATATCATTAATTAGTGCTTCCACTTGCATTTATGCCTAGCTACGCCCTTGGCGTATTACATCAAATTATAGGTCCTTGCTAATATAACCAAACAATGCAACAACGGTAAATAAAAATAAACGCACAAGACGACACACTCATGTACATGTTTGCGTCGACTTCAAACAAGAAACCAAATCATAATTTCACTACGGTCATCGAAGTTTTTTCGGCAGTATTTGTTTCTGTCCGCATCTCACATTTATCCATCATTCTTAGCCATTGTGTACGCACACAAACCTAACACGATAATTAGCTACCTGGGTACGGTTAGTGTTGCATTTGCTATTATTGTCTGTGTTGACATGGCATACACCAAGCCCATGGTGTACGGTGTCATCACTACTGTCGAGGTGTTGGGTGTCACAGCTACTGCCGAGGTAATTGGTGTCATCGCTATAGTATAGTTGAGATGTCCGACCCTATGGCTGCAATAAAGAAACGAAGCAGTTTCCATCAGCATATATCTAGATACTATATTCTACATCGCTACGGCCGCCGCTGCGCAAACTATTGAAACTCGGTTTCATATTTGACTGGGGGCTTTAGAAGATGATGTTGCCATAACACTAACATGTCAAAGTCAGCTAAATCATAACTATAATGGTAACGTTTGCGATGATCCAGATTCGACAAATGTGTTCACGGAATTTACTTACTTCAATGGGTGATCATTATTTGCCATGGAACGTGTCGGAAACTTATTCAGATATAATATATATATATATATATATATATATATATATATATATATATATATATAGTGTGTGTGTGTGTGTGTGTGTGTGTGTGTGTGTGTGTGTGTGTGTGTGTGTGTGTGTGTGTGTGTGTGTGTGTGTGTGTGTGTGTGTGTGTGTGTGTGTGTGTGTGTGTGTGTGTGTGTGTGTGTGTGTGTGTGTGTGTGTGTGTGTGTGTGTGTGTGTGTGTTCGGATTGGGTTTACCCAGGACCCACGAAACTGATAGCTGTATTGGACCCACGAAAGTCTTAAGCCACTTGATATATCAGTTAATTAGTCCTTTAATTTTTCACCTAACATGCTATAATTCAAGGTGATTCCTAAATGTAATTGTTTCGCTCGTTTCATTTTGTGGAACATTGAATCAATTAATTTGTAGAATAATTGAAACATTGCCATATAATTCCATTCTTTTTGCCAAGTTTAAACGGAATAATGCTGACGTCCTCAGACGAATTATAATGTCATTTAATTATTGTTCAATAACTAATTCTACCTAACCTAAACACACCCATATTAATAATCGATACGTGAATGGGTCTGTTGCAGAGTCGTTGTTGAATAATAAGTGTAATTAAATCATGTTTGTTTTGTCTGTAACAACGAATTATGTTTAAAATCACGTGTGTCAACATTTTAAACTTAAGGAACCAATATACCATTAAGTACGCATGCGCGGCATATTCGCAGGTGTTGTGTTTACTATAAAATCAAATGATATGAGTATTCAAAGGATTAACTTGCGTATGAAAATATATTGTACTGAATTCCAAAAGAAAGGTGAAAAGTGTATAGACAAAACTGGAGGATAATGTGTATCTATCTACCTGGTATGTTACATAATCATGATGCAAGAGCAACACTAAACATACACGTGAGAAGTGAAACATGGATTCGAAAAGAATTGTCTTGATTTGCTACTTTTATTATATCGCTTTCTTATTCATAAGAAAACACATAATACACATACTTCACAAGCCAAGTTTGTTAAACCATTTTTTAAAGTTTAAAATATCTTACACAAGGCAAATATTTTACTACACTTTGTTTACAAAATTAAATTCAAATACCACCTGTCAACTTTATACAGAAAAAACAGCGTCTTAAGAACAACACAATACAGATTCACAAAACGATTTGCTTTATAAAACAAAATTGTTTCGGGTGGTTATATACCACCCGAACTAATTTTGGTTTATAAATATTATTGATTAATATTGCCTGACGAGTCAAACATCGATGAAAGCTGCTAAATGCATCTTTCTAACAGATCAGCCCAAATATATTACTAGATCTGTTGCTACGAAGTACGATGTTGGGCTGTCACTTCTACATAGCAAATCAGTTAATTGTATTATGTTACCGTCTTTGTTTGACACAACGTTTCATGTGACAACACCGGAAAGTGGCACAACGATGAACGTCTTTTTGTGTGTTCTAAGATGCTATGAACATGTTTTTGTTCACATGCGCTTTATTCATCATGATTTCTTTGTCTTTGGACCTATTAAGAAATCTTGAAGGTAATGAACATAGACATTTCATGTGTCACCATTCAAATTGCTGACCCTTCTATAAATGTTTTGGTCATATTTACCAACTCACTGTGTCCGTGTGTGGCTACTCAGTTTCGACCTCAACTCGGGCACTCTGGAATGGTTGTTTATAATCAACCTAAAATTAGGTGACTCTACTACTTCATACATAGCACAATATGCGTACAGCATAATACGTCCGTCAAATTGAAGGCATAATATATACATTAATTAACATTTATTGGCGATGGAACGTCGGCAGTTTTCGTGAAAGTGACGTGGAAGGATTCCGGAACAGATGTTTAAAACCATGTATAGTTGCTTTGAATGAGAATGACACTGTATACATAGTTAAGTTTCGATGTAATATATTCGGCAATGTGGAAGTATAATGTCAACATTTATTATCGTTTTTATGTCATGAAACATCGTGGAACGTTCGATCGAATTCAGTGTTAAGATCACGTTATGTTGGCTGTTCCATACGTTGAACACACCCACACACACTAACTGGCTACGTGCATGAACAATAAGCCTACATGTCACCGGCCCTTCATATATATGAATACGTAGTTTATCTTAGGAAAAGGGGACATAATGTTTTTGGTCATGGTTTATCTGGGTAAAAGTTGTGCAAAGACATCAACGCGGAGACATGATGCACAGTTTCAATAACATTTAATTACATGCAAGTGTCATAACACAAACTTTGTGACCTAAATAATGTGAAGATAAATTGATTAAAGTCTTGTTTACTACTCCTTGGGAAGTACAACTAATATTTACAAAATATGCCAGATATCAGACAGACACACCTCAATGGTACATTGATCGAATACCCCGTGCATGTAAGAAAACTAGGTAGCATATTACTAAGAAAAGTAATAAGAACCAATCATTCACAAAACTTAACATGAATAACACTAAATGTGTACAATATTTATAATTTAAGATGATTGTATTATGTTGGTAATACTCGATTATTTTTTCTTATATTTGTAGACACGTAATATGCATGCATCCATTCATCTATAATGCTATTATAGTTAAGGGATACACTAACAGCACGTTCTGTAACATTTTGTGTACTATGTGTGACTAAAAAAGTATTGTTATATTATTATTATAAAATAACAACAGTACAGTACGTGCACAATTTCAAATGGTTAAACAAAAGCTTTTTTTATATTAAAAACGTGAATATGCAATGCGAATAGCAACAAGATATGACAAGAAAATCTTAATTAATATAATATATTTGTATGTTAACTAAATGTTATCATACTATGTGAATAACATACAACATAATATGGAAAAACAATATAATATAATTATTAATAATATAATTGTATATTAATAACGAAATGTTGTCATATAATATGACTAACATATAACAAACATGTCATATATTGTCAATTATATGAAAATATACAACGTAAAATGTTACATAATGCTAAACAAAAAACATGCCACTTGACGCAAAATAAATAAATATGTAATTTTGAAATGTCAACTTAACCTATATCAAGTTATTGCTTACTGATTTATTTACGGTAACATAATCCATACTGTATATACAATACGTATATTACTATGTTAAAACTAACACTATATGTGAAGAATAACATTAATGTAATTAAAAAAGGAAACATCACATATCATTACTCCAATAATTTGTTGTGGTTTCTTTCTGGCAGCCTAATCCAGACTATATGTGACAATACAATAAAATCACCTGTTTACATTAACACTCACTGCCAAAATATATTATGAATGCAATTACAAATAGAGAACATCACTCATAACAGTTCCGGTTTTTCCTTTGGGGAGTTTCGTAATACTACTGCTGCTGCTGGTGCTGCTGCTACTGCTACTGCTACTGCTACTGCTACTGCTACTGCTACTGCTACTGCTACTGCTACTGCTACTGCTACTGCTACTGCTACTGCTACTGCTACTGCTACTTCCACTACTATTTATTATTTATCAAGCGCAATATCCAACATGCTAAAAGCACGGTACAATAAAATGTTAAGCTATTCATGATGTGTTATAAAATACTAATACTATTAATAATAAATAGAAATGTAGGAATAACGTTCAGATAAAAAATATTAACGTTAAATTATTCATATTAAAACGAATAATTCATCACTATAAAGAAATAAAGTCGGTGAGTAAAAAACTAATTAATATTCTATTTAAATGCGAAACACATACTAATCACTCACAAAATTATCACTAAATACAGTCAATACATATGTATACAAAATAAGATAATATGAAATATTTAGACTATTGTCTTAAAATGTCATGGAATATTTAAAATATTAGCAGTACTAAGCGCTGAAAAGTTATTATACATTACACAATATTTGTAGCGCTATGTCATAATTAAATTTCCTTCACGGCAGCCATTTGTTCTCTCCGTGGTGTTTCGGATCATAAGGGATGCCGAGTGAATATTGTTCATGTGTTTCGTATTCACTAGGAGGTTACATTTTAATATTTTTGTATTGCCGCCTGCCTGCGTAAACTAGAATACTTTTCGCCAAATGAGATATATCAATACTCATAGTATATGTAATTAAACACATTTACATATATAACGTTGTTTTTGTAACAAATAAAAATAAAGCAAAATGGCTCACCCAACACTGCCTATCACTAACTGTTTGTACAGACAAATTGTTTGGTGTATTTGACATCAATAACACATAAATAATTATTATACAGTTAATTATTATAAACATTGGTGTGAAACTACTTTTTCTTCCGCCGCAATACGTATTTTAGTTATTCATTTCAGCAACAAAATCAACTCCCACATATGGCAAATATAATTATTTCTTTAAACATAAATACAGTCATTAGCATGATCTAAGCAACATCAAAGCACACTATATTATGCAAAAAGGAACACATACACGGACGTTAACAATAAATGATGCATGACCACTAGACTAGTCTTACTCTGGAATGCTAGTCTAACCATAAACATGCATCGTTTCACCATATCACGTGACTAGTTAATGCATTCGTAATAAATTATTATGGGAAATTGTTATGTTCTAACGAGAAATGTGCATCTATTCTATGAAATGATCACTTTGGTTGTCATACAGACGATTACATATATAATATCATGGTTATGCCTACTGTATTTAATGTCATGGATACAATAATGTTTACATTATGCATTTCAACGTGGTTATCGGTATAAACACATTGGTTTTGCAACACCATTTCCACGGCTGCAATATTCCGTTTTATTTTGGTAAACAAAATGTAATTATTATGTCCATACAATGTCTATAATTTTTGTAACCAACATTAAATGGAATTCAATATTTAAAAATAAATAAATGCACATACTGCAAAATGCACAAAGTGACACGGATTTTAATTGCACGGCCATATACAATACAATGTGACTTATTTTACCTGACTAGCATATTCTAATGTATGCATTGGGCGATATTAGTGCACAACAAATACAAATGAGTATGTTTTGTAAGACCATATGATCGATTCATGGCATAAATCGCTGCCAAATCTATATAATCTGAGGTGGATAACAGCGGTTGTTAGTGAGATAGAGGGTCTGTGAGATGGTAACTATACAGTTGCAATAAATCTATTAACGGCATTTGCATACATGACGATTGACTGTGTAGCTGCGTAGCTGCGTAGCTGCGTAGCTGCGTAGCTGCGTAGCTGCGTAGCTGCGTAGCTGCGTAGTTGCGTAGCTGCGTAGTTGCGTAGCTGGTGATTGCCTAGGCAAACACGCCAGGGCTAGGTCATTTATATGTATCTATGCGCTATAAAATTAAAACGAAATTTAGGTGGCAATTTTCTAAGAAGGATAACATTATCAAATTGCAAGATGGCCTGGAATATGTAAGTTGCACCGTGGTGTGTTCACTGTTATATGCTATTTTAAGTAATTCATAATACATTAATAATGTTGCAGTTACCCATAAGCTACGTATATACATATCTAAGTTTGCCAAATTATTGTATCGTTAACCTTGTACGATTTTCACATGTCATAAGATGGCGGCCGCAAGTCAAATATCGCTAGGGTTTGTGCATATGCTAGGCTACATCTGAAGGTACAACTATGGACAGCGGTTTGAATGTAATCAAAAATGTGCATTTGTGTCGACCTTCATAACATATCCGCCATTAATTAATCTCTGTGCCCTTGCTGTAGATATAGTGATATTGGCGAAAGGTTATGCTAATTCGAAGGCAGATATAAGACAATAAACTATCTACGTTTTGTCCGGTATAATTGCATTTCAACATAGACACCAAAACATATCATATGTTACCGCAAAGGGTAACAATATACATGTTTCATTTCGTTTTATCTTCCCTATAACTATTTCCTGAGCTGCAGTTGGTTCTAGGAGTAACCAAGAAGTGTACGTTATGTCAAAATATTATATTATAGAAGTAATAGCTAATTAAGATACCTCCAAAATAGTTTGCATTTTTCCCCAGTTATTAATTGCGTGCATTGTTTTTCTTCTGCAGGGTGCGTTACTGGTCGGTTTGGCGACAAGTGTGAGCGGAATTGTCACTGTAAATATGTGAGTGAGGATTGTCAAAAGTGGAACGGTATTTGTCTCTATGGCTGCGAGGTCAATTTCGCAGGAAAGTCAAAGTCTTGTCAAGGTAACTGTGTATTTTAGGAAAAGGCTTACAATAAGGACCCCGGGGTAATTACATAATTATGACATATATATATAGATACACCTTGACCGAAACGTCGGAATACTATTTACCCTTCAACAAAGAAACATACATATATGGATTTTCTACTTACAATATTATAATGCAGCAATAACAATAAACACCACATTTTGTAGATCATTATTTCAACACACGAATTCAACAGCAGGGATGTAAAATATGGGGCTGACTGTTGCTGGTGGAAGAACTGTAAATAGCAAGTCTGATATGCTAAGTTAATGTCGTAAAAGTCACCGAATGTAAAACATAAAAACCTCAGCCTAAAAGGCTGCAATTGATAGTTGATTTCGCAAAAACTAAGCAATGTCGGCAATACGCAGTGAAAGTCGGTTAAAAGCCCTACGCCAGTATACATACACTGCCTATTCAAAAGTGTGTTGAATGAATAAAGAAGTGCATTATGTACCCTTTAAGCCTGTCATGTATTTAAAGAATCTTCCTCGACTTGTTTATACTACCAATAATCACGGTTGTTATCTTCAAATATGCGATTACTTTGTAATCTATCCATAGTCGAGTGTAATCATGCAATGCCTACGTTTACATGCATTGCTGGCGTGACTTTGGCTGATACGCCTGTACCTTGTAATGGGCAATACACAATGACCTAAATGACAATTACTGAAATTATGTTTGTTAAAGGGTTAATCAATCTGATCATGGATTTCCTGAATAAAAAT
Organism: Ridgeia piscesae; assembly: GCA_025642075.2. NCBI lineage: Eukaryota > Metazoa > Annelida > Polychaeta > Sabellida > Siboglinidae > Ridgeia > Ridgeia piscesae. The sequence goes on from JAODUO010000638.1 coordinate 210,406, forward strand.
CTCCTCATTTCAACATATTGGTATATATATATATATATATATATTATATATATAAATACATACATTCATTGATATAATTTGATATATATACATATATATATATATATATATATATATATATATATATATATATCAATTATTCAATGAATGTATGATATGTATATATTATATATTATATATATATATTATATATTATATTTATACATATTTATATTATATGTTATATGTTATATTGATATTATATGTTATATGTTATATGTTATATGTTATATGTTATATGTTAGATGTTAGATGTTATATGTTATACGTTATACGTTATACGTTATACGTTATACGTTATACGTTATACGTTATACGTTATACGTTATACGTTATATTATATATTATATAGTATATATGTATATAGTTAATATTAATTATACATATTTCACATTAAATTATAATTACACTATATATTATAATATATTATATATTATACATTATACATTATACATTATACATTATACATTATACATTATACATTATACATTATACATTATACATTATATATATATATATATATATATATATATAAAATATATATATATATATATATATATATCCAATATCTGTATAACATATTATAAAATCATCGTACGACTGCATGAAGCAAAATGAAACAAGGAAACACGAAGAGTGTTTACTTCAATTGTAGCGCGTATGTAGCAAGAGACGGAATATGTAATTAATATATCGCCAATAGAGAGATACTTTACAGGAGATATATTAATATATATATATAATATATTATAATATATATATATATATATATATATATATATATATATTATTAGAATACTTTACAGGAGATACTTTACAGGTGACACTTTACGGGAGATACTTTACAAAGGATACTTTACATGAGATACTTTACAGGCGATACTTGTAATGACTACTATGGCCGCGTATAGATCAGCTAAAATAGTGGTAATTTGTCATTACTGTGTCACTGGCCGGATTGATGTCACCTGTGGCAAAAACTGTCGTTGCAACGAGTTGACGGCGTAAAATGATTAGCGGTTAGAGTTGTGGTCTGGCTATGTCTAACACTTCCCAGAAGATATTTGTAAAGGTAATACATTAAGCACACAATAGGTCCTATACGGCATAATAATAACATTGACGCATATTTTACAAACATAATCATCAATTGTATGCGTTGCAACTGGTCAAATTCAAGTGTATTTTGTTTAATAGCGTGCGTCTCTGGTCGATTTGGTGTAAATTGTGATAAGGAATGTCACTGTAAAGATGAGATGGAGGATTGTCAGGTGATGGCGGGACGGTGTAAGTCTGGCTGTACTCAAAACTACGCAGGAGATACTTGTCAAGGTAACGCATTATGTGAACCGACTGCTACGTTGTGCATGCAATGATTTGCAAATTTCTTAATAAAACTATTGCTATTTTTAACAAACGTTACGTTGAATTATTTGCGATGTAACTGGTCAAATTCTGCTGCATTTTGTTTAATAGAGTGCATCGTTGGTCGGCTTGGTGAATACTGTGAAGAGGAATGTCACTGTAAAGATGCGCTGGAGGATTGTCAGGCAGAGGACGGTTTTTGTTTATCTGGCTGTGCTGAACACTTCGTTGAAGACTGTCAAGGTAATGAATGTTATATATATATATATATATATGTGTGTATGTGTAATGGTAAATAATAACAAATGGTATGAAGTTGGTCAGTAAGACTCGCAGAATCCACAAAAATAATTGTTCAACAAGTTAATTCCAAGATATGTACGATATACAGAAGAAGAAAGAAACCGCAATACAATACAGGTAAGTTCTTATATAGAGCAGTATCCAATCGTTAGGGTTGCTTAAAGCGGTTTACTCTTTACTCCCTGACAGTGTTCTGTCAAACACCATCTCGGCCTCTCAGGAATGCATCTAGCCATGTTATAAGTAATGCGTGAAGAATAGTAGTACACAAATATCCACCACTGTATATCGCCAGGTCCTCATTAATAGAGCTGAGTAAACAGGATCAATATAGAGTGTAAAAAACGTGCTCAAGGTTTGGCACAACTGCGCAGGAATCGAACCCGGG
>JAODUO010000638.1:225000-255000 GCA_025642075.2 Ridgeia piscesae
ATCTGTATATACCATGTAAAGGGTCAACTGTTCTTGAAAATGTTTAAACAATGTGATACTGGAATTTCGCAATAACAATTCCAGTTTTTAACAGATTGGGTTATATTTTAATGAAACAAACAAAACAACTGACATGTTTGAAAAAAGTTATCCTCGAATTTAGCGCGTTGTATGGAAATGCAGACGGAATATATAATTAATATATCGGTAACAGTGTACTGCAATGACTGTTTTTTAGCTATTCATAGTATATCTATATTTTTTTCCGATAGTGTGTGTCACTGGGGTCTTTGGTGTCAACTGTGACAAGAAGTGCCATTGTAAGAGAGTGACGGAGGATTGTCAGGTGATGAACGGTCAGTGCAAGACTGGCTGTGTTCAGTTTTTCACAGGAGGACACTGTCAAGGTAACGCACTATGTGCATTGACTGGTGTTTTTTCAATAGTACGCATTTGAGTTAATGACAACTTTGAATAAGTTGCGTTGTAGCTGGTCAAAGCTGCATTTTGTTTAATAGCGTGTATCACTGGTCGGTTTGGAGTAAATTGTACTGAGAAATGTCACTGTAAAGATGTGCTGGAGGATTGTCAGGCGAAGGACGGTTATTGTCAGTCTGGCTGTGCTCAACACTTCACAGGAGACACTTGTCAAGGTAACACGTGTTGTACACTTATCAGGTGAATATTAAGATAGCGTCAATCTAGGAAAACAAACACTCATTATTATTCGATGTCGTATTAAATTGAGACTTTATAAGTCAGTTTCAGGCTAGGATCGCTATTTTTTTCTAGTGATTAATTAATAGTTTACTAGTTCACATATGTTTATTTTTGATTAATTACAATTGACACAAATATTGTATTGCTGTATTCATTTATTATTAATTAACTACTATGTATAGTGTTATTTATTCTAATATTGTCTGCATACGTTTTACGTTTAAATATAATAACCTAATATAATTATATATATATATAGTGAAGAAATGTATATATATTTATATATATATTTCTATTTTTCACTACATTGAAATATCATATAAATTACAACAATGCCATATCTGATTAATTATAGTTTCTCTAGTTCAGTCTTCGTACAACGATGATTTAGCTATACGAATTCATATGAATTTACTTGTACTTTTATTAAATTAAGTTCTTGTAATGTTTAACAACTGTTGTAAACACTATTGAACAGAGTTTGTACTTTGAATGTTAGTGTATACATACTGTGTCTTATTATTATTAGAGCAACCACACTTTAAAAAGAAAGCTGTTACCTATATATGCTGCCCTTAAAGGATCAATAATTTGAACCCTACCTGTGACACATCCTTCACGGCTGATTAACTTGACCAGAACACCTTGTCTCAGCATAATTGATGCATTACATTGTTCACGCAAACACGGGATTCGGTTCAGTAATTTATTGACATATTATTGTAGCATATGCGTGACGTGATGAAACACCTAAATATCAGTATTGCTTTTCCTGCAGAACGTTTGCAGCATGGTGTGAATATCTATATATTACCCTTCCATGGATTGATGTGACAATAAACTATGACTATTGCTATGTGAATATGGCATGTTAACTATATACTATATTTACGAAGTGTTGAGCCTACAGTGTACTGTGAACAATACATTATAACTAGATACAACAACAAATGTTTGAATATTTCAATATTATTAATTGACAGAAAATACAGCTAGACAATTGTTGACAATTCTGGTTGCCAACTGATGAAAACTAACAAGTTGTCCAGCAGTTACTGCCTTGCATGTATTATTTAAACGCGGTATAAATGTAAACGCTTAACTTTTTTTACTGGCGTGGGCAATATGCGAGGCACAACTCAGCACCTGATAGAAATCCGTCCGTAATGAAGTATTATTCTAACTCTCATACATACGTGTTAAATGCTGTGGAAAAAGGTAACATACGCCAGGTTAGAACATAAGATTTACGTAATTAAGTACCACGAATGTTGACCTGTTCTGAATATTCTGGACGCGACGCGCTCCCTCCCTCCACAGGCACTAATACAACTTGACTGATTACATGAAATAAAAGCCGTACTATTCACGGGAAATTCTCACAAGATTGCATCCGTCTGAATTAATGTTTTTAATTTATAATCCGTCATCTTGACATGAGCCTTGTTTCATTCTCTCTTCATATGTCGACACATTGATCGCAGTGGTTACAATTTTGGATCAGTGTTCGAATGTTAGAATGACAGGTTTTGAAAATCTCATTCTTTTGGCAGCGCTTGTTAAATATGTTAAGTTCATAAGTCTCGTTTATCTCGCCGATGGCATATTCTTCGAATGTATGTGTCATTTCGTCTACTGTACGATCAGCTTCTGCCGTGGCGAAGTGAAAGCAGTTATACACTTTCAGAGCATCGTCTGTGAAGGAACAGCGCTACTTGGGTGTCTCAATCGTGGCTGTTCAGTGTTGACAAAATTGGAAAAGTGTTCCATCTCTGTTTGAACATCGTCCAGCTGTCTGCCACATTTGCACCGAAATTCAGTGGTTGTGGTGGCCTAATGCCTGGCACCAGCGGCGTAGCAGCAGTATCCGCTGTCAGTTGAGGCGGGGCCGTTTCGGGTCCATCGTGGTCCACCTGAAAATTACAGTACATTATACACTATGCAATTTATTATCATCAGAAGTCTACATTTATACATAAATTAAGTATGGGTTGTCATTAACTTACAATGACTGAAAGGGGGCATTTGAAAAACCTGACAAACGTATACAAATCAAAGATATCAATAGTACTTTAGTTCATATTATGAGTAGTCCTGTACATTTTTGGGGTAGTAAAATATAGGCTCGGAAAATAATTATATAGAAAGAGTTTTTTAGGAACATAACATACTGAATGTTTACAAGAATGAATCTGAAAATAAACAACATGATATACCTAATTATTTATTTTTAACTGTATATGAACTTACACTCAAACTGAGAGACTCGGACGGCGATGACATGTTCAGACGGCGTAGGCGACGAGAATTTGGTCATGCACTTTCGCATTCGCCGTACAGCCGGAGAGCATGCCAAGAACTCCGGAATGTCCAACGTCAACAGTGCTGGCTTCACTGAGCTGTACTGGTGGTCGTTCGTCAGTGATGAAGAGTCATCGGTCACCTTCTTGTTGTAGGCATTTACCAGACCCGTCCACTCTGGCGTGAATGGGAATATTGTCGGGGTGTTTTCGTCGTAGGTCCTGCGACCGCCCCGAAAATGTAGCACACATACCGACTTTCCCTTCGCACTAACTCGTACATCGTCGTTCATAATCAAAATCATCCAACGTTTTCTCAGCGTTTCGTCCCGTGGCAACACATGCCAACTCAAATGTTTATGCCGCTTATTAGTAGCATGAGAGTGCAGCACGCTGCGGTTAGTTTTTGGCATGATTACACCGCATTCGGATCACTGAAAGAATTACGGATTATCGCAGAATTATCGCTCAACTGACCCCTTATCAATCCCACAGTGTAAAGCGTGCCTTCATTGTTTTGGTTTCTGACGTCATCATGCTTCATGGCAATTATCTCCAAATACGTAAACGGGGTTAATGTCAATAGTCGAGTCACCAATGAATAATATATGGGAATACACCTCGATATTACTTAGCATTGTTATTTTACAATCATTCATTGTGTGCATTGTTGTTTACTGCAGCGTGCGTCATTGGTCGGTTTGGAGTAAATTGCACACAACAATGTCACTGTAAAGATGCGCCGGAGGATTGTCAGGTGAAGGACGGTTATTGTCAATCTGGCTGTGCTCAACACTTCACAGGAGACACTTGTCAAGGTAACGCATGTTGTAGACCTATTAAAACAATGTTCGCGTTTGTTTCAATATACTATGTGCAATTTTATGGAGTAGTACCGTTACGGATACCTACTATATATATATATATATATATATATATATATATAGAGAGAGAGAGAGAGAGAGAGAGAGAGAGAGAGAGAAAGAGAGAAAGAGAGAAAGAGAGAAAGAGAGAGAGACCGTATGACATGCCTATATTAATAATATAATTTGGTTGTGTAACGGGAGCATCGTTGACAATTATCGTTCAAAGTCAAATATGATTGTATCGATGTCAATACTGCAGCAATGAAATTATATCAAATCTATTTTTATGTAACACTTATTCAAACTGTTATTGTTAATATATTTATGTCATTGCAAAGGTTATATTAACTGTATTAAATGAGCAAACACGTCTTGTTTATTATCGTTCAAATGTGTGGTGTATGTAACATATTCCTCTTCAACTTGTTTATTCCATCATTAGTCAAAATAATTATCTCCAAATACGTAAACGGGGTTAATTTATACACTCTCCATAGTCGATTTTAATCACACAATCCCTACGTTTCCACACATTGTTGACTTTGTTTGATCTGTATATACCATGTAATGGGTCAAATGTTAGTTAATATGGTTAAACAATGTGATACTGGAATTTCGCAATAACAATTCCAGTTTTTAACAGATTGGGTTATATTTTAATGAAACCATCGAAACAACTGAAATGTTTGAAAAATTATCCTCGAATTCATCGCGTCGTATGGAAATGTAGACGGACTATATACTTAATATATCGGCAACAGTGTACTGCACTAACTATTTTGAGCTATTCATAATATATATTATTTGCCGATAGTGTGTGTCACTGGGGTCTTTGGTGTCAACTGTGACAAGAAGTGCCATTGTAAGAATGTGACGGAGGATTGTCAGGTGATGAACGGTCATTGTACGTCTGGCTGCGCTCAACACTTCACAGGAGACAGTTGTCAAGGTAACGCATGTTGTAGACTTATCAGGTGAATATTTAGATAGCCTCAATCTAGGAAAACAAACACCCATCATTATTCGGTGTCGTATAAATTAAAACAATGCTTGCGTTTGTTTCAATATTATTATAAGTAATGTTATGGGGTAAGTGTATTCGAGATGGTATCGATGGTGTCAATTGTTATATGATTGTTGCCTGTTTCTGTCCCAGTGTAGATTGTGGTACACACACACACACACACACACACACACACACACACACACACACACACACACACACACACACACACACACACACACACACACACACACACACACACACACACACACACACACACACACACACACACACACACACACACACACACACACACACACACACACACACACACACACACACACACACACACACACACACACACACACACACACACACACACACACACACACACACACACACACACACACACACACACTCACACACACTCTCTCTCTCTCTCTCTCTTTCTCTCTCGGTGTAAAATTCGTCTATTCGTTCTATTATCTTATATTGATCACGAAGTTATCAACCATGCTTGTCTAATAATGTGGTACTATGTTCACTCTCGTTTAACTCGGTGTAGAAATCGTCTCATCATTACAGGATCTTATCTTGACCATGGATGTATCTACCCATCTTTCTAGGAGTGTGACCATATTGTCTTAGCCTAGCTTCTGCATTTTTTTCGGAATGTGTACCTATGTTATTGCGAATACATATTAATAAGTAATTTGAATATATTTAGTGAGGGGGAGAACTAATCCTAAACCATGTACTAAAACGGTAATACTACAACACTATTTGTGTGACGAGCCAAACGTAAACACTTCGTTGATCTCTTTTCGCCAAAATAGATATCGTTTTATCGTCGGCAAAATTGCTGCAATCCATTTATGGTAGCTTTCGGCACATACAATCAGTTTGAAGTAAAATATTTGATAAACAAACGAATACGATGCAGAAGCAGTAAGCATGTATCCTTTGAAACAATATAGTTGAGGAGTGTATGTCAATTGTAGGGCGTCATGTACAAATGTAGACGGGATATTTTATTAATATATCGACGATAATGTACTGCATTGTGTCTTATTTACTGATAGAGTGTGTCCCTGGCCGGTTTGGTGTCAACTGTGATAGGACGTGTCATTGTAACAATGCGACGGAGGATTGTCAGGTGATGGACGGTCAGTGCATGACTGGCTGTGCTCAATACTTCACAGGAGACAATTGTCAAGGTAACGTATTATGTGCACTGACTGCACGGTGTGTTTACAATAGTCGCATTTGGATTACTGAACAATTGCTCACGTGTCTACTATTTTGGTCTACAGGCTTGAATAATTTTTTAATAACTGGTCAAAACTTTATTGTGTTTAATAGCGTGCGTCATTGGTCGATTTGGAGTAAATTGTACAGATAAATGTCATTGTAAAAATGCGCTGGATGATTGTCAGGCGAAGGATGGTCATTGTCAATCTGGCTGTGCTCAACAGTTCACAGGAGAAAATTGTCAAGGTAACGTATTATGTGCACTGACTGCTACGGAAGTACGGTGTGTTTATAATAGTACGCATTTGGGTTAATGAGCAATTGCTCACATCTGTATCTGTATTTATAACTCGCACAATGTCCTGGGGATATATCACGCCAGTGCGCATGGTGGGTCGTCTGCCGTAATTGTTAAAATGTTGGATAAAATTAGTTTGAAATGAATTTAGTGATTTACTTGAGACAGTGTTTGGGGGGAGATAATTACATTATTTAATTGTGGTTGGGAAGAAGTTATTTCCAAATATGTTTGCAGAGTATCTAATTTGCAAGAACTGACTGTCATGTTTACGTGAGTATCTAGTGTTGTGTTGAATATAGTGATCTAGCGGGACATGTATAAGGTTATGTTCCATCTTGTGTATTATGCTAAGTCTTTAAATGTTTCTTCTTGTTTTGGACGGTGTCCCACTGGAGGTCTTTAAGAAGTTGGGTTGCTGTTCCTGGCTCTCTAGAATAGTTTTGTGTACACAATCTGGCAGTTTGTCTTTGATTATTTCTAAGGTTTTAATATGTTTGAGGCTGTGTGGACCCCCATGCTGGCGCATATTCAAGTATCGGTCGGACAAGGATTGTGTAGGCTATACACTTAATGTGGGTTAGGCATTTATTTAGATTTCTCCTAATGCCTCCTAGTGTCTGTTGTGCTTTCCAAGCGACTGAGTTGCATTGTGCTGTCCAGTTTAATGTATTTGATATGTGTACGCCAACATAACAATGTGATTGGACATATTTAATTTGTTGGCCACAGAAGGTGAAGAGATTTGGTGTCGTTTCCTTGAGGCTTATGTCATTGTGAAGCATTTGGTGGGAATGAATTTCATAAGGCAGGTGTTTTGCCATTCCTCAAGTTTGAGTAGATCATTTTGGAGGAGAGAAGTGTCATTGTCTGATTTAACTGGTAGATATAGTAGGCAGTCATCTGCAAAAAAGCGAACGTTTGAAGTGAAATTGTTGGGTAGGTCATTTATGTAAAGTAAACAAAATAGGGGCCCCGGTAGGTTCACTGTGGTACCCGAGAGGTGACTTGAATTGGTATGGATGCTGATCCATTTATTACATCCTTTTGAGATTTTCTGCTAGGAAGCTTTCTATCCATGGTGCTATTGGGCTTGTGATGTCATAGCATTTTAGTGTGTAGATTACACTTTTCTGTGGAACGTTATCGAATGCTTTAGTGAAGTCTAGAATGGCCATGTCTGCATATTTCATTTCGTCAAGGGATTTGCTTATGTCATGGACAGTTTGAATTAATTGAGTTTCTGTTGATCTTTTAGCACGAAAACCATGTTGGTAGTCAGTTAGGATGTGATGTTGTTCAAGGTGTTTCATGATGTGGCTATGAATTATGTGTTCAAGAAATTTTGAAATCAAAGGTGTTAAGTGTCTGCCCTGTTTCCTTTCTTGAAAATTGCTGTTATGTTTGCTTCTTTCCAGGCTTAGGGGACTTGACCAGAGTCAACTGATCATTGGAAGATATCATATGTTATTTGGTGTACGTGGGAGGCATATCTGTTTAGAAACCATGGTGGAATGCCACCTGGTCCTTGCGATTTAGAGGTGTTAATGTTTGATAGCATGTACTCCTTTAAGTGTAATTGTTAGTTTGGGTATTTTCCATGTGGGCTGTAGTTCAGATTGGGCAATTTGGAATTTCCTTCATTTCATCTCCTTCACATTTTTCTACTATTTTCGTTAAAGGCATGAATAATTTGCTTAATAACTGGTCAACACTGCATTGTCTTTAATAGCTTGCATCTTTGGTCGATTTGGAGTAAATTGCACAGATAAATGTCACTGTAAAAATGCGCTTGAGGAATGTCAGGCGAAGGACGGTTATTGTCAATCTGGCTGTGCTCAACACTTCACAGGAGACATTTGTCAAGGTAATGAATGTCGTAGACCTATCAGATGAATATTGAAATAGCGCCAATCTATCAAACAAAAACTCATTATTATTCGATGTCGTATTAATTAAAACGGTTCTTGCGTTAGTTTCAAAATAGTTTGCGTAACATTATGTGGTAGTATTCTCTGGAGCAAAACGTTATGTATACTATTATACGTACACACGGATATATATATATATATATATATATATATATATATATATATATTATTAAAAATGGATATATATATATATATATATATATATATATATATATATATATATATATATATGTGTGTGTGTGTGTGTGTGTTTGTGTGGGGAGAGAAAGCGAAAGCTAGAGAGAGTTGAGGGAGTAGAGGGAGATAGAAAGAGTGAGAGACAGAGACAGACGAGAATCAGAGAGAGAGAGAGAGAAAGAGGGAGGGGGAGGGGAGGGGGAGGGGAGGGGGAGGGGGAGGGGGAGGGGAGGGGGAGGGGGAGGGGAGGGGAGGGGAGGGGAGGGGAGGGGAGGGGAGGGAGGGGAGGGGAGGGGAGAGAGAGAGAGAGGATATACATTAATTCTAACTAAGCTTGTCCCTAGCCATATATTAGTAATCGTAATTGATTGTGTGGGCAACGTTGACAGATATCGTTGATTGCTTTCGGCCATGTCGAAAATCTTTATATCGATGTCAATATTGCAGCAACGAAGTTATCCTAGATTTCGTTACATCAAATCACTTTTATAGAAGAAAAAACAATAGTTTTAAAATGTGAATGTGGTAGCAAATTGCAAAGGTTATATTTACTGTTTTATATGAATAAAACGTCTTGTGTATTACGTTTCAAATAAGTCATAATGGGTCATATGTTCGTTACGGACCAATGGGTCGTTTGTTCGTTAAAAGGGTTTAACATTCTGATAACGGAGTTTAGCAATAACAATTCCAGTTTTTAATAGTTTGTAAATATATTTTAATGAAACCAACGAAACATCTGAAATGTTTGTGAAAAATTATCCTCGAATTTAGCGCGTTGTATGTAAATGTAGAAGGAATATTTAATTAATATATCGGCAATAGCGTACTGCACTGAGTATTTCAAGCTATTCATGATGTGTTTTATTTGCCTATAGTGTGTGTCTCGGGTTTCTTTGGTGTCAACTGTGACAAGAAGTGCCATTGTAAGAATGTGACGGAGGATTGTCAGATGCTGAACGGTCATTGTACGTCTGGCTGCGCTCAAACATTCACAGGAAATATTTGTCAAGGTAACGCATTGTGTGCAATGACTGCTACGGTGTGTTTACAATAGTTCGTATGTCGAATAATGAAAAAGTTTTTTGTAATATCGCTAACCAACGTAACTTTGCATGATTTGCATTGGTATTGGTAAAGTCCAGATTCCTTTTGTTTACTAGCGTGCTTCATTGGTCGGTTTCGTAAACATTACAAAGACGAATGTAACTGTAAAGTAAAGATTACACGGCGAAGAACGGTTATTATGCATCTGGTTGCGCTGAGAAACAGTCAACTGCATATGTTAATTTGTATAACTGTCATGAAATTACATGACGACTATTAATGGCAACGTACTTAAACGTGGATAACAAACATTTATGTTGATAACGTGCACGCACACAGCGATCTGCCGAAAATGTATAAATACTACCTCAACCCTCGCTTCAAGAAAGAACAGGGGATAGAAGATGTGTACATGGAATTTCTGAAGGCAATTAACACCAAGAGCTCCTTGACAGTCCACCTACACAAAGAAAGCAACACTATCAACAGCAGGAGAGGCGTACGACAGGGAGATACCATATCGCCCAAGCTGTTTACGGCAGCACTCGAAAGCATATTCCGATGACTTACTTGGGAAACCAGATACTTGAAGATAAACGGGAAATATGTTAGCCATCTTCGCTTCGCCAACGACATACTCATACGCCCTAATGCACGACGTGAACTACACCAAATGCTACATAAATTAGCGGATAAAAGTGAAAATCAAAGTCTGAAGATGAACATGTCGAGGACAAAGGTGATAATGGAAAACGACACAGCAATATATGTCAACATCACTCAGATCGAGAACTTTGAAATATACATCTACCTTGGACAGAGATACAACACCAGATATAGAAACCAATACAAGGATATTCAAAGAAGAATCACTGCTGGATGAACAGCATTCGCCAAGTACCGCAACATCTTCAAGGGTAACATTGGAACATGATTCAAGAGACAAATGTACAACTTCCAGCAATGACATAAGGCACGGAAACTTTGACACTCGCCACTCAATCAAATAAGAAAGTAACAGCCGCATAAACATAGATGAAAAGGAGAGTGTTAAATATCACATACAATGGATTGTGTGTGTGTGTGTGTGTGTGTGTGTGTGTGTGTGTGTGTGTGTGTGTGTGTGTGTGTGTGTGTGTGTGTGTGTGTGTGTGTGTGTGTGTGTGTGTGTGTGTGTGTGTGTGTGTGTGTGTGTGTGTGTGTGTGTGTGTGTGGTGCGTGCGTGCGTGCGTGCGTGCGTGCGTGCGTGGTGGTGGTGGTGGGGTGGGTGGGTGCGTGCGTGCGTGCGTGCGTGCGTATGTGTGTGTGTATGCTTAATTATCGAAATCGGCATTACTCAGGTGTCCATACTAGGCCCATCACTTTGTCATATATGTTAATGATATTGTATGAAAATGTATGAAACATTCTAAAGCCAATACTGTTTGCAGATGACACTAGTTTGGTCCATGGTCACACAAACGTCCACACTCTCATCGAAGAGGTTAATATTGAACTACAAAAAAGATAGAAACATGTGACCCACCCCTGTATGTGTTTTGGATAAACATATATATATATATATATATATATATAATTGTATATTTAAAAAATGTTCAAATATAATGTTATATTGCAGCACACAAAACACTATTTATTGTCCAGTCATAGAAAGGATAAACATATTGTACTTTGGAGGGTGCATAACAATACAAATATTTAAATGACATCATATAGTAATGCATGTATACAGTAAGATCAAGTATATAAATATGTAAACGATGGCTATAAAAATACATCAAATACTGGAATAAATATGCTTTAAAAAGTACAATGTTCTATGTAGTATTGGCGTGTAAACATATGACTTCCACCTCTACCCCGTCCCAAAACAACCCCTGTATTTATCAAACATACATTTCACGGTGATATTTGTATTACAATTAATATACGACCACATAACCAATCAATAACCAATCCCATGAATAATTAGCCAAGGGTCAATATACTAATATATACCATAAAATATACCCCTGCCATAACACATTAACTAGTCATGAAATTAATATTTACTGTGATGATTTGAAATTCTTTTATAATTTACTATTATGAGACATGGCTCAATGTAATATACCATATAAATATGACCGCCACCCCTACCCCTACATAAAATAAGTATTGTGTTGTAATTATAAAATAGATATTAACTGTGACGCTTGTATGGTTGCTCATAACTATCTAAACTGAATTTGTTATAATGTATTATGAACCACGGATCAATATACTATACCACAGGAATATGACCCAAACACGGACAGCGTTTAATTAGTAGTTATCACATTGATATTCGATGTGATGCATGTACTAAGTAAGTCATTTGGGAAATATTGATTTTTACTATTATCAGCCATGGGTGAATATAGCGTACTATAGAAATATGACCCTCCATCCATACCCCATCTGAAACATTTATTTTGTTTTAATTATCAAATGGATATTTGCTGTGATGATTGTATGATTCATTCATTCAGTTGTCAACAGATTGGTGTATACAACAATGCAAGCAATGTTTCCAAAATTACATTTTAAAAGATGCACAAACGAATAGGTACATTGCAATATAAAGTGAGACCATTAATATATCGTAAATGGTATACTCTACTGAATATTTCCAGCTGTTCGGTGTGTGTATTATTTGCTTATAGTGTGTGCCAATGGCCGGTTTGGGGTCAACTGTGGCAGAAAGTGTCATTGTAAGAATGTGACGGAGGATTGTCAGGTAATGAAGGGTCACTGTAAATCTGGCTGTGCTCAAAACTTCACAGGAGAGACATGTCAAGGTAACACTAACAATCATTTTGTATCGTGTTCATGAAAACAGTTTTTACGATTATTGCAATATCCGTTATGCACTGTATCCTAATGTCGCTGGAGTAGTATCTTCCGGAGCAAGGCAAAGCAATATATACAAACACACACACACACACACACACACACACACACACACACACACACACACACACACACACACACACACACACACACACACACACGAATATATATATATATATATATATATATATATATATTATATATATATATATATATATATATATATATATATATATATATATATATGGACGGACGGACGGACGGACGGACGGACGGACGGACGGACGGACGGACGGACGGACGGACGGACGGACGGACGGACGGACCGACCGACCGACCGACCGACCGACCGATCGACCGACCGGATATGGAAAGTGAGTGATTGAGTGGTTCAGTGATTCAGTGATTCAGTGATTGATGATAGAGTGAGTGAGTGAGTGAATGCGTGAGAAATAGAGAGAGAGAGAGATAGTGGAGAGAGAGAGATAGAGAGAGAGAGGAGAGAGAGAGAGAGAGAGAGAGGGAGGGAGGGAGGGAGGAGGGAGGGAGGGAGGGAGGGAGGGAGGGAGGGAGGGAGGGAGGGAGGGAGAAGAGAGAGAGAGCATGTATTAATAAGAGAAATTGGTTGTGTGGCAAACCAACGTTAACCAAATATCGTTGGACGTTTTTTGCGAAGTCGAAAATCGCTGTTTCGTAGACACAATTGCGGCAAACAAGTCAGCGTAGATTTTAGTACATATAATCACTTTGATGTAACACACTTTGAAACCCAGTTTCTTTTAAATGTGATTGTGGTTGCAAGGTTTGTATTAAATCTCGTAAACTATACGCGTGCTTTATTTTACCTTTTAAATGTGTCATGTATTTAAAGATTACTTTTTCTTTTTATTCCATTAAGAATCGATTATAATTGTACAATGGTTACGATTGCATAACTGGCTGGCGTGACATTTATGTTCGGTAAACTGATTGCTAAATATAAGATATCATCATATCGTATCGTATCATATCATACATTAAACATGTATGTTTATTTGTTGATGCAATCGTGATTTACTGGGGGTAGCCCTTCCGGAACAAAATATTTTGGTATTGCAATCATCAAAAGTTGGTTGTGCCGCCTTTATCACATATTGAGAAGGCATGATTGTTAGTATATCACAAAATTACAATAACAAATGTTTAGCATAGGTTATGACTATGTTTCCACGTGTTACTCTGTCTTACTTACTGTCTCTTCATTGGCTTCCTTGTCCGATATCGTATCCTCTTTAAACTCAGACTATTACTTACTGTGCTGTATGCAACCATCGTATTTACATGAATTGCTTACTCCTGTAAGCAAACCTGTCCAGCTTCGATCATCTAGTCATGATTTACATGTTGTCCAATACACATGTTGTGGCTATGGTTTTTTTCTAGAGCTGCACGTAATCTTATATACTTTCTTTTCTTCTTATGTTAGATCGGTTGAAAATAATGCTATATTCCGCCGTAAATTCAAACACCTTCGCAACATTGCCTATCCTCTCTAGCGCTCTGACGAATCAATGAACTTGTTTACAACTGATATGGAGTACTCGTGTTAGTCGTTGTGTCGCGGTGGGCCTCTGAAGTTAGTTTCTAACGATTTAGGCGTAATAAAGGTTATCTAATTATTATTAAGGGTCACTTATGAGTAAAATTACGATGTCGTTCCATCACGGATTCACACACTCGAATTATGTACCCTGAAGTATTATTCAGATGACACAACGCATTGCGGAAGGAATGCCTTCAAGATATTGTACCCAAAGGCTATTGGTGTTGGCATTGAGGTATTCACATTATGACTGATCGAATTTAGTTTTACTGCGTTTGCACTGGTCTGCAAGATTTGAATTTGCCTCAAAATTGCATTAGACATGAGGGGAGCGGTGGACTGTCAATCGAGGGGAGGGTGGTTCAATCCCACCTGCCGCCGTTTCGAAAGTTAGGCAATTTCTTCACCCCACATTTGCCTGTGTCTTTCGGAAGAGACACTAAAAGCCGGTGGTCCCTTCTGTCTGGTGTCTATGCCAGGGGAAGTAAAAGATCCCACACAGGGGGTAAATGTGTAACCTGAAGTGAACTCACAAATTCTAGAGAAGAACAACTCCTGCGTTAGCCCAAGTTTGGGCTATTTGGAGGTAACCACCTGAGACGCCACGCGTTCGAATGCGCCCAGGTGTCTCCTCCCCAGAGCAACCGGTGGAGATAAAGCCTCTAGCGGTGGTTCCAGCTTGTGGATTCGTGTGTGAACCTTCAAAAATGGTAGCGCCTTGGACATAGTAGCTGTTTACTACTGATGACGTTTGTGTTATATATCGTTGAATTGGACACTTCTGACATTAAACTAAAGGTAAGTTTGCATTACGTTCAAAGTACCACTGAATGACCGATAAATGAATGATCGGATCTTTGTTTGTTTTCTTTTCCAAGTTGGGTGACAATCAGTCGGATATTCGGCACCCAAACTGTTGATTAGGTGTTGCTATATGGCAATGTATAAGGTATTTTATTTTAACAAGTTATTATGTAACACTGTCGGTTCTCCTAATGGTTGATATTTCATTGTTTCAGGTGTCAAAATACCAGTGATCACAATGTTAACATACACATTGACATGACACAGAAGCCACGTGTAGGAAGATAATAACCTAGATAGAAGTCTTGCAAAGCTGTGTTTTCTGTCTATATTCAGACACAATTAACCTATTTACGTAGTACCATGTCAAATCATGGCAGGACATGTGTAAATAGAAAGTATAATGCATTTTTTGTCAATAAAACACAATAGTTTACTGTAGAATAGTAATTTTCTATGTTTGACACCTACATATAACAACATATCTTTCAACAACGGACATTAGTATCACACCATTTAAATATAATTTTAAAAAATGAAATCAATTTTAAATAAAAGCCATTAATAAATCAGTTTTTAATAAAGATAATTGATGAGTCATTTTGAATTGTAGCGAGTTACATGTAATAAAACAATATACGTGAATTATATTTTTTATTTGTTTAAATTATTGATGTAGATGACGTTATGACTAGTTGAACTAAGTTTTATTGCCTTTTTATTGCTTGTGGTGCGGGTCTGGAAAATAGGAATTTGAATAAACAATTAGTAAATTATGAAACGAAGGACATAACTCAATTAGGGACATCATATATTGTATATTAATATATAGCAATATTAGGATGAAAACATATATAATGATTCGCAGTCAAATTAATGGAAACAGTTAGTATGTTTACATAAATTGTTGGTATAGGTGACATTGAACAAACCGCGTGTTAACTTGTCAAACCCAAATGCGTTGTTTTTGGCTTGCAACACTGGTTTGTTTGGTGTCAACTGTAGTGTGTATTATTTGCTAATAGTGTGTGACACTGGCCGGTTTGGTGTAATGTGTAACGAGAACTGTCATTGTAAGAATGTGACGGAGGATTGCCAGGTGATGAACGGTCATTGTGAGACTGGTTGTGCCCAACACTTCACAGGAGACACTTGTCAAGGTAAAACATTGCATATTTTTATACAGCCAAACTAGGAAAAATGCTTTTAATTGGCAACACACGTGACTTAGACTTCCTACCATTTCTGCCAGATCTTCTTAAAATGTCTTGCGCCAGTATTTGTCGGCCTTCCTTTGTTTTACTACCACCCTTAGGCACCCACTGTATCGCTAAATGTATTATCCGATATCTCGATAAGCGTAGAATATGTACAGCTAGTCTCCGTCGTCGACACATGACGATGTAATGTAGACAACCCATGCCTGTTGTCGTCGTCACTTCCCTGTGACGTGGCCTCTCAGTGAGATGTCTAATACGAAGCAAAGGCATCGCCGGAGGAATTACATCTAGTTTGTTTATATTATGAACGTATGCTTCCATTATTTTAGTATAATTTAAATTACTTTGGAGCTTTATTTTCGAAGATGAGTACGACATTTCGACCCGTCAGCTACGGGCTTGTTAACGTACTGGTGTCACAGGTGTTGCCTCAGATTAAAGCTCCAAAGTAAGTTAAATTATACTATAATAAACCATTCCTGGAGCAATGAACAATATATTCAATATCGTATCCTTCCATGTTTCATAAGCATATATCAATGTTCGTATAACGTTTAGCAGATAGAGATGTAGTGTTATGTGTGTTTCGATGGTGGGGCTGGACCACATCGGGCACCAGGACTTGCAATGCACCGACAACGTCCCTTACCTTCGAAGTTACATATCTTGGGAAGATGACACATGCTGTATCTATACTGAATATATTTATGTAGCAATCGTTGGTCTTGATGCAGCAATATGTGACGTTAACTTATACAGGTTGTAACTGGTCACATCTAGTCGAATTGTCTTTGGTAGTGTGCGTCCGTCTTCAGTTCGGTGTCAACTGTGACCAGATTTGTCACTGCGCGAATAAGTCGGAGGATTGTCAAAAGATGAAAGGTCATTGTCAGTCTGGCTGCGCTCGGCAATTCTTGGGACTCACCTGCCAAAGTAAGGCATTATGTGCACTGCGTGATCTGATGTGTGTGTGTGTGTGTGTGTGTGTGTGTGTGTGTGTGTGTGTGTGTGTGTGTGTGTGTGTGTGTGTGTGTGTGTGTGTGTGTGTGTGTGTGGTGGTGTGTGCGTGTGCGTGCGTGCGTGCGTGCGTGCGTGCGTGCGTGCGTGCGTGCGTGCGTGCGTGCGTTTTGGGGCGTGTGTGCGTGCGTGCGTGCGTGCGTGCGCGTGTGTATATAATATATATAGTCAAATTGATCAAAATTAGTCAAATTAATCAAATGCATATACACTAAGGATCCCAATTGGGGATTTCACATAGTAGGTATTCACATTAATGCAACATAACGATATTAGTGTCTTCACATAACAATGTTAATAGTAGTAGTAGTTGTTGTTGTCGTAATCACAAATGCTGCACAGTTCATAGTATTTTCCCCGTCGTGCAAAGCTTACTGGGCTTGTTGCAACGGTTAAGATATTGAGCAACACAAGTTTGCCACAACACAAACTGGATAAAAAAGAAACAAACACTATGACTGACGAGTTATTGTAATAGTAGCAAGTAACGTCAACGTGTAAACGGAATGATTATTTAGTATAGTCCCGTGTGGGTCTTGCGTAGGAGATTCATGTTAATACAACGTTTTATTTCCGTTCGAACCACTACATTTATGTAAAGCTGCTGGGGAGCTTTTACAATGTGTGTATCTCGTGTGCGTTTTTTGGGGGAGTATTTTGTCGCAGTAAGAATGACAGTTTGATGTTGTACTGATAGAGTGCGAACTTGGTCGGTTTGGTGTCAACTGCGACAAGAAGTGTCATTGTGCGGATACGTCAGAAGACTGTCAGACGACGAAAGGTCATTGTAAGTCTGGCTGCGCTGGGCATTTTTCAGGACTCGCCTGTCAAGGTAACGCATTATGTACATCGTGCGATCTAATATATCGGCTTATGTCGTCAATGAACCATAATACGTAGTCGCATTAACGATTCCGACACAAGTGTGTCTGTCATAACAACCATCGTATTTATGTAATTAAGCACACTTGGTTATGTTACAGTGTTCTTTTTTCAAATGTTTGTCTACGTATTAATATGTGTTAAGTATGTTTAACGTAAGAATGAACGATTGATTGTGTGCCGATAGAGTGCACCGTAGGTCGATTTGGTGACAACTGTGATAAGAAGTGCCATTGCGGTGCATACAAAGACTGCCAGCCTACACACGGATACTGTAAGTTTGGTTGTGCGGAAAACTTCAGTGGATCCACTTGTCAAGGTAGGGCATTTTGAAAACTGTTGACGTATTGTGTTCTGGCTTGGGTAAATTAGGAAAACACACGTGTAGTGATTCGAAATCGGTTTAAATGTAACTGCTTACATGTGTTCAATGTTTTGACACTCGAGTGTTTGACCTACATATTTACCTTGCTAAGTATCAAACCCAGTTGTTTATATTGCATATTATCTGCTACGTTGATATAAAGAAACAGATACATAAACGCATCGTTTAGTAAGATAAATATTTCATTTACACTAGCTAGAATTAATTATCGGACAAAGAGTTAACCAGTCACATCTTTTCCGGTGATTTTTTCCAAAAAAAAATCTGTGTACAAGATACATAATTTATTAGGCATGTTGCGCGACACTTGAATGATCAACAAAACGGGATAAGAAAGGACACAAACAATTGAGTTGATGAGTCAATGAAATATTATAGCAAGTTAGCATATAACATATAAACGCAGTTTGTATTTAGTATATTGACATTTTGCTGCCATTTAAATCATGACATTGATATAACACTGTTTGTTTTTACGAGGTGTGCATGTTATGCATGTTTTTGGGGAAGTGTATTATCGCAGTAGAATGATAGTTTGGTTGTGTACTGATAGAGTGCGAACGTGGTCGATTTGGTGTCAACTGCGACCTGATATGTCACTGTAAGGCGGGGGAGGAGGATTGTCAGACAACAAACGGTTCATGTACGTCTGGCTGCGCTCAACACTTCACAGGATACGCTTGCCAAGGTACACTGGGTGACGCGACGCGACGCGACGCGACGCGACGCGACGCGACGCGACGCGACGCGACGCGCGACGCGACGCGACGCGACGCGACGCGACGGTCTCAATTGTCAGTGTAATGTAGTGTAGGCATTGAGGTTAGCCACTTGCTTGCATTCTCAACGAGTGCGTTTGTCCACTATTCTCACCCCTATGTAGTTAACTATTATTTTCTTTTTGTTTTAATCTATTTTCTGTTATCCTTTGTCCACTCTTCTTAAGCTATATTTCTTGTTCACCGTATTACGGCAACACATTCACCATGGTGCCAAATGTTCCTTTCCATCTTAGAGTTAGAGGATTGGTACTGGAATTATACATATAATATACACGGATTTTGTGTGTCTTAAGGACAATATTCCACGAAATTAAAGGATCAAAACAATTGAAATATATATATACATATATATTATAATATATAATATATATATATATATATATATATATATATATATATATATCCCACATGAGTCATGACCATTAGCGATCACTCATTGCAGTAATGTATCCAATAACACCACTGTAATATGTAGTTTGCATTAATACACATATACCATATACCATTATTACCTGTCGCCTGCTATATTCATTGGTCCACTGATGTGTCAATGTTGTAACCATCATTGACCAACTGATGAACATTATTGTCGAATATGTATCTTTCCCAACGTCGCCACGATGATTCAGCTGAATTTGAAACATTAGTGTTAAGGTTCCACCACCTGAAGCCCACATATTGACCGACGTTTGGTAGTCTGCGCAGCAGCGGCCGTGACGATGCAGGAGTTGCAGATATATGCTGATGGAAACAGCGTCGTTTCTTTATTGCAGTGAGCAGACAGAATACCTCGGCAGTAACGTTGACACCAAAGACCACTCTCTCACGACAACTCTCCAATGAACAGTAGGTGCAGTGAAATTTAAACGCTCATAAATTTCGAAAATATATTTGCGGAATTAACTGTTTAGAATGAGACTTGTTTATATAGTGACATTCTTCAACTTGTATACAGGGGTTTAATAGAGAGCTTTCTGTCTTTTAACATAATTACATGGTACAGCAATGTCAGTGGCAAGAGTAACATAAAGTTTGCTCGTGTTGTCAACACAGCTAGCAAGTTGATTTGTAACGAACAGAAACACCTGTCCAGTATATACAATGCAGCACTGAAAAGGAAAGCCATACAAATATTGTACGATCCTAAACATCCTTTGAATGGAGCTTTTTAGAAACTTCCATCAGGGAGATGTCTCAAAGTTCCACTATACCTGCCATTTAAATGTTTTAGTTGCTAAATATTAATGTGCTGTATACTTTTTATTCCATACACTGATTGTATTGACTTATTTAATCTTATTAATTACCAATTTCAGTCAATGTTGCAAATGTTATCATATTATGTTTTTGATCAAAGAACCTTTTCAGAAATATGATTAGCTTATTTATTTATTAAGTACTTATCTATATATGTAATTAATAAATTTTACCCATTTTAGTACTGTTTAGTATTATTTTCATTTTAATGTGTCATAATATATATATATATATATATATATATATATATATATATATATATATATATATATATATATATATATATATAGATCACCAATTTTATTACTGGCATTTTAATGTGTAACTGAAGAAAATAACCGTTTATAGTGTGATGTCTTAAACGGGCAATAAAGTATGCTGAATATTGAATCTAGTCGCATACTGGTGTGTTTGTAAGAGCGGACGTGGCGATTGTTGTGCTATGAATGTTTTAGTTAAAACAAAATATCTCTGTTTTCGTCGGCAATGCGCTAAACACTTTAACATCAGCAATGACATTCGCCACTACTTCTTCAAAATTACACAAATCATGTGGTTAAAAGTAGGCATTATGCAAGACCCATAGTTTTCATAAAGCGTGGTCATGTTCAGTGGCATAAATACTAATATTGCTGTAGCAAATCCAAAGAAATACAACTTTTGTGTCTTGACCCTATTTTTAGGCTGAATGTAAACAAATATAGAGGATTTAAAGTATCGAAAGAAGCAATGCCATAAACAGAATACTTCAGGCCGTTTCTATCGATATGTTGTGCATAGCGAAGAAGTGGCGTACGAAAGATATTACCATGCGGACACATGTAGGACCTACTTGTTATGTAATCTTTTGTTTTCATTTTAAAAACAGCGCTTGAATACGTTGTGTTCAGGTTAATTGTCCAC
Source organism: Ridgeia piscesae (assembly GCA_025642075.2). NCBI lineage: Eukaryota > Metazoa > Annelida > Polychaeta > Sabellida > Siboglinidae > Ridgeia > Ridgeia piscesae. Next base: position 246,297 of record JAODUO010000638.1, read on the forward strand.
GTATGAGTAGATACGGCTATTTTCCCCAGCGTGACTCAGTTATAGGGTGTTCGAGTCAAGTTTCTTACGTTTTGAATAACACGTTTTGATACCGATACAGTATCATGTTATGATATGAATTTGAAGCGACGGTCCGGGATGCTGTTCAGGTCACGCAATCTCGTACGTAACGTAAACGCCAAGTGCACAGTGTCCAAGTTACAAGTGAGAAAGAATCGCACATATTGTTCAACAGTCGCAATATATATAACTTACCATTCAGTAAAACAAACAAGTGTGTGGATACATGGTTTGATTTATATATGTTGTGTTGATGTTGAGTTCATTGCGTTATATATATATATATATATATATATATATATATATATATATATATATATATATATCCTTTGCCCATGTGTGAACATAATTTCAGTGTTTTTATGTCATGCTAGTTGTGGGGATGAAACCATTTCAGCATTTATTATATACACTAATATATGTTTAATGGAACATATCCTGGTTACAGATATATCGGTGAGCTATTTGTTTTCATTTATTTGCAAATCTGAAACAGGGATATGTTAACATTTCAGGTATCATACTAAAGACACAATGTGAATATTTACTCGTCATGTCACATTTATGTACAGGTTACACGAGAACACCTTTGCAACAACGGTGACACTGAGCACGGCAGAACCGGTGACACCGAACACCACGGTATATATACAAAAGAGGGGATCGTCCAAAACAGCAGTGGCCATTGTTGCAGTCACTGGAGTTGCCGCCGTAGGCGTTGTCGCTACTGCTGCTACGGTCGCTACGGCGGCTGGCGCCACTACAGGTGCAAATGCTTTTTCTGGTTTTGCATCAATGCGGTAAGTAATTAATTAAGTAAGTAAGTCAGCTTTATTTGAAATTGTATAATCACATACAACTTAAATAAATAATAAGAATAGACAAAATAACATACAATTCCAAGATGACAGCGGAACCAACTAAGTTCGTGACCAGTGTGCTTATAGATGAAATTAAATTACAGTACCGTACCCGTTTACCACAAGAAAGCGTGCGTTTTAAACCAACATATGTTTCAAATTGGCATATATGAGTGTAATAAATATGTAGTAGATCGGTCGCTTTTTAAACTATATTTTAAAAGTATAATAAATAGTATTCATTTGCCACTATTATATGTTCATCAATACGCACAAAATATCCAATGTTCAATTACATTTCTCGAAACATCGGCTTGTGCCTAACCAACAGGCGACGTATTAAAACACGACGGTACTTACTTGTTTGAGTGTGCTCTAATTCAATATGCATATATATATATATATATATATATATATATATATATATATATATATATATATACATATATATACATATATAATTACTATATGCAATGTAATAATGACTAACGCCTGCCATTTTATTTCAGTACCAACACACTCGGTGCCTACAACTCTGCTAGGTCAGCCTTGGTAGGGGGCATATGCAGAAAATTTATCCATCGTGCGACATATAAACCAGAAGAAGACGAAGAAGAAGAAGAAAACACTGCATTGATTGAAGAATGTCATTCTGAAACAGAGCCTACTTGGTTTTTTATGTTTTAGTCATAACATCCTACACCAGAGAAGATATAGCAGTGATTGCAAATTAAGATATTAGCATGTGTGTACATGAATAAAAACTGCGTCGTTGCATTGTTTAACATGGACATTGATTTAATGAACAAAACATTATTATCAAATGGAATATGTGACCATTACCAGTTGACAATGGCTATAATCGTGAGAAACTGAGGCAGCTGCTGCTGCCATGTTGACGAAATTGCGACCTTTAGAATGTCGTGCATTCGTAGCGAACATCCCAAAGAAAGGATTGCAAATATGACATTTGATGCCTGATAAACTATAACATGTATAACCACGTATTGTTACGTAATAAATATCATAGTGGTATTTTCAACATTATCGCCCATTACATAATTCATGTATGTTATATGTAAATAACACATATTGTTATTTTACACACATCCAATCACTATGTACAATTATATCATGTTACCAATTGGTGAGAAAACACCAAACGATATTATAAATATCTGCAATTATTATGCAAAATGGCCGCCATGTACAAATGTATTTATTTTTGTTGTAGTCTCAATTGCATGCAATCCGAATTTTACTCTGTGTTTTACGTAGAAAGAAATTGGTGAATTTGTAATATAATATATTTGTAATATAAGCATGTACATGCGAATACATACGCACACAAACGACAGGATGCATGATGAAATATTCCACATAATTTATTCGAAGATATACGTGTCTGGAAACCGCATATCGGCGTGTTCTTGCCGTCTGTGTGTTAATGGATTGTTCCCAGAAAACATGAAATATTCGTAGAAGAAATGTTAAGCAATCGACGCCAGTTGTGTACAATATTCAAACCCACTGACCTCAGACATGTGACAAATATTGAGGAGTAGCAAGTGTAGGAAGACTTGGTCAAGTCAAACAATTATTTACATGTGCAAAGATATGTATTTGCTATTTTTGGGGAACGCAATTGACATGTCACAAAAACCATCTTGAGATACACCCCAACAACTAAACATTGCATACACAAAGTCGTGGAAATGGTGTAGCTAGGAGTCCACACACGTTGCGATCACGTTGCAACAACTTCACTTCACAACATCATCTTACAAACATTCATTAATATATATATATATATATATATATATTATAAAGCGCTTAACGAGAAATAACGACAATAATGGAAACCCCGAGTTGTAGCTTGTACAATCTGAACTAGGTGACATATGATTAACATTGATATACTTAATTATTTATATTTTTAACTAAATTACTGAAATAGTATTAACTAGTAATATGCTTAGGTATTTACCTATTTTAACTAGGTCACTATCACTATTGTGCTATTCTACTCCGTTAGCATAATACTGCCAGACCTCTTTGAGAACCTCACTGACAATACTTTACCAAATAACTAAATACTGGATATTTAGTAATTCTGCTCTTAAAGTATCCTCTTAATAGTTGCTCCTCACACCCCACCGTGCCTATCAGGCCTCAGTCACCCTGTCGTCTCGGATCCTCTCCTTTGTTGATGCAGTGACGAAACAAATCGTTCTGCAATTAAACGACAATACACCAATAACAAATAAGTTCTAAACCTGTTCGGTATTTTTTTGGGAAAATTTGATCCAATCTGTGTGAAAATCCATTATCCGTAATATACAAAAATCCAATACTCGTCTAATTACCGCCGTATTGAGCATATCATAACACTAACATATTTCGGCAAGCAATATATATATATATATATACACGTTCACTATAGCATACACACGCACACATGTTCACACCAATCCTTTGTTAACAACAATATAATGAGGCCAATGCAAGAAAGGTAATTCCTCAAGCAAACGACCTACTAAGATCCACTCGATGCATGATGTCAGCGATCGGTTCAACGGGAGTCTTGAAGACAACAGTTATGGTGATTACGATGACTGCCACCTTTAATGGCTGTAAGATCCCGACGCTGTTCGTTATCATTGCCAAAAACGACGTCAGCCACGCCAGACTTCTGTTGTAACCAAATGTCAACCCGTACAACAGAACGATATATGACGATACGGTATACGTGCTTATCGTTAATGCCCAGCCGATGTAGACACACCACCATGGTAATCTAAATGGCTTGGGCTTGTTCACACTTTCATCGTCGTATAATTCGTTCTCATTCGAGCCGCTTGAATCGCTGCTGGTTGAGATACTCGCATCACTCTGTTGTGCTATATCATTATGACTACTACTCTCAATGCTGCATTTGTGATTCATGCTTTCACTCGATGAATACGTATTGGAACCATTATCGTCACCTTGACGCACTTCAACTTCAAACGTTGTATAATGCGGGCTTGCGTAGCGAAATAGTGTCACAGTCAATAGACTGGTTGGGAACAATATCAAAGCGCTTTGTGCACAAACTGTAATCTGCCTTAAGCCTATTTTGAAAACACTATATATTAATTCTTCTTGTATTCGGTTCATAGTAATGTCGTAGAACACTATATTAACGAGCATAGCAGACATAACGAAAGAAAACGCACAGGACAGGCGCTGGACGCGTGTGAACGTGCTATTTCGAGGACATGCGAAGATGCTCAACCATATGTGTTTGTCGCGCAGGTTCTGTAGCGACTTCACACGTAACGTATACTTGTACTGCAGTCCTTTCGTTAATTCTAGATTGTACTTGACGACTTCATCCCCTCGTCTGGTGCTAACCACTGGTTACATACGAAGTTATATATTTGCTTTGAGCTGGTGTCTCGCACGGTGATTTGTTCTAAAAACCTGAAATCAATACATTAACATACATATATTAATTAAAATGAAATATTCCAAAATGAGGATTTAATTTGAGTAATATGATATTATAACATTGTTATGTTGTTATAGATAACAGCCGTAGTATTTGGTGTACGTTTGTTAATTGTATATCATTTACATATTGTATTGCGTAATGGCGTGACTGTCCGAACACACATGCGTATTTAAGTATATATATATATATATAAGCACACGTACACACATGCATAACACACAGTCACACACACACACACACACACACACACACACACACACACACACACACACACACACACACACACACACACACACACACACACACACACACACACACACACACCACACACACACACACACACACACACACACACACACACGTAGGAAACATTCCCATGTCAAGCACATAAGCAACAATTGATGTTGATTTGTCCGAGGTGTCGTAAAATACACCTGCTGCCAGGTGCCACTCACCAAGAAGGGGATGTGTTGGAGTAGTCAACCCACACAGTGAGACCTTTCAGTCTACCAAGGCTATTATCTTCTGCCAAGAGGAACCAGTCTTCAGCACCAGCTTGAAATAACTGCACATTCTGATCACACAACGTGTGTGTTGCACTTATCCCTTGAGCACCCGTTATATTTATGGACACTGTAGCTGTAGTGCCGGAGTTCTTGGACATCCCCGTGAGAACAGTCACCATGTAGAAGTGATCAGCATTGTCGACGTTGTCAGCAAGATATGTCACCCGACGCTGTGATAGCATATATACATATATTAGGACGTGAATCACTATTAAGATCCACACTGGGAGGACATGTATGGTGCGGGTAACGAGGGCCTGAGATAACCTTTAATATGGTTTGTGAAGCTGATAACCAAAACGGCGATCTGAGTTAATGAAACACACGCCATACAAAGGGTGTAATTAGATGAAGGCGACAACAGTATTTAGTTTGTATTTCGCACAGCAGTTAATGTGAATTATTAGACACATCCATTAGCAAGTCAATTCATTCCCGAAAGAAAAAAGGGAAATGTCGACAGCGTGCCTATATGATCTTCTTCATCATTATGCCCGAAACTAAGCAATTACTTATTTACTTTGGATGCATCTTGCCGGAAGCCGTAATAATATAATAAAAAAGTTTACAACTAAGAACATAGTGTTAACAAACTGTACGTTTTGATACATTTCTTATATACAAATTCACTTCCATAAAATATGTTACCGCAATGAATCGTGAACCAGTATAAACTCTTGTCCTCTAATTAAAAACTTTTCGGATCATACAAAATACAAATATGTACATACATATTGTTCGATCATTGTTGAACTCTCCCATTATTGCAATGCAAACAGTTTTAATGTAGCACATTCTGAAGAAATACGTAGACGTGACTTTGTTTTCGTAACACATGATCAATTGTTTGAGTTTTATTTTACTAAGTTGTATTCGTAAATACCTACGTTTAAGTAATCCCTTTTGTCTCTCTGTTTTGCCCACACCAAGAGTAGTAGATATGTGGTCCAAGCGACAAGGATTACGCAAAGTATAATCGCGTTGTGTTCGATTCCACGAAGTAATGTCAAATCAGTTATTTGGACTGGCTGTGCCGGTATGAAATATTGGCTAGCGAAGTATGTAAGATGGTTGCATCTGAACGCCAAGTATGAACTCGTTTCTGGTAAGACCTATTGATAAAGAAATTGCACAAAACATTTCCAAACGGCTTTATATGTTGTACACTAAATCGGAAGTATGATCAATAAAAAATATACTAGGCGCAGTCTTTCACATAGCTTGCATTATATTCACAAGCTTCATGTAACAGTTAACTGCACAGTACATCCCAAAAGTACATACGCAATGCAAGTATGCATGCAAGTAACCATACACGCATACGCACTCGCACTCGCACTCGCACTCGCACTCGCACTCGCACTCGCACTCGCACTCGCACTCGCACTCGCACTCGCACTCGCACACTCCCACACGCACACGAACACGAACACTCACACGCACCCGCACCCGCACCCGCACACACACCGCACAGGCACACGCACACGCACACGCACACGCACACGCACACGCACACGCACACGCACACGCACACGCACACGCACACGCACATACGGTAACTAACAAAGTTATGTTCAAACATACATGCACATGTATTTTCAAACATACATATTTTCATTTACAAAGATATATACCTGCACCGTGCAATCAATCCACGCACGACACAATGTACTACACACTTACTTGACAGCCGTCAATTTCCCACTCATTTCCGTCTGGATTCCAAAACACACAATCAGTCACATATCTGACGACTGTAAGCGTAACATTGAACTCGATGCCATCTCCAACTTCGTCCCCTCCAGAACAGAAACCACACGGGCCTTTCGAGCTGTCGATGCATAGCTTACAAAGTGTTGTGTCGTATACAGTTGGCATAATTCCCACGTAGGCCGCTGTTGTTTCTTCACTGCAATACACAATTCCAAACAGACTGACCGATGAACTATTGGCGTCCTCCACGACATACTCGAGCCCAGACGCTGTTGAATTGTTTTCCATCCGCAACAATTTGGTCTTCGCAAAATCCACGACGAGAAGAGTTGCAGGGTTACTCAGCCATTCACCGCCGTAGAAGTCCCACAACTCGGGCTTTTTGTGCAACTTCATTACGACAACCAGTCTTATTTTGGGCGTTGCTGTTATCTTCATGTGGTATCGTTTGTTACAATGGACAAGAGATTCGTAAATTTTGAAGTCTTCCTGGTTAATGTGGGTGCGTCGCTTTCCATAAGAATAATTATAAACAACTGTGCCATTTGTTAGGTCTGAAAAAATACTATATATATATATATATATATATATATATATATATATATATATACATATATATATATATATTCATAAGCACATAAATACACTCATTCATGCTTACATATATGCATAAAAATGCATTTTACTTAAAATTGCTATACAAAACAGCTCTAACTGACTGTTCGCTCGTCTAGTTTCAAAAAATGTCCTAGTAAAGAAGACTATCCATTAACAACTATCCATTAAAGAAATGTAGTCCACTGTCCACTTAGTATATTTTGAATATAAATTTGATCAAACCGTCCACCTACCTGTTAATTAAATGATGTATGTGTGCATATATAATATAAATGCTGTTTGTATGCATAATCTATCGATACTCACATTTACAATTTAAGTCAATATATGCGACTGCCACATTTCTTTGGTTGAATATTAGTCATATATATCGCAACCTAATGCACTTAAATAATATTATATATTCAGCTTATTTATACAATTGCGCGCAATAATTCTAATTCAGTTTGTTTAAACTATCCGTACAGATCAAATGTTGACATCAACGTGGCCTAACCGTGATGAATCAACTCTAACTTGCTCGTTTCAATAGCATGTACCTTGCTGTGGCACAGGAATATCAATGTTGATGTTAGTTGTCAGTTCACGTAAACGCGCAAGCGAGGATGCTTCTCCATAATAAGCGACAGACACTGCACCAGGTAACAGATCACTTGAAGAGCGACTCCATACGTATGGATTCCTCTTCTGGTGGAATACCTGATACATTGACAATACACCATACACAATATAGGTAATTCGTATTGGATTTTAATGTATATATATATATATATATATATATATATATATATATATATATATATATAACATAACATGCGCAATTTAAGTAAATAAATAAAATTATAATATTGAAAAGTGATATAAAAGAAATGCATATGCATTTAGCCAACAGCATATACCATGGCAGAAATACTGTAAATACTGTTTTCGACATGAACATTATTATAAACAAATCATAGTAACAATCGTGAACACATATACAATTATAGCTGTGAACGTTACGTTATTATGATGTAAATTATGTCATTATATATATATATATATATATATATATATATATATATATATATATATATATACAGTCATTTGCAAAAGTTTAAGACCTGGCATGATCTCTAAGTATTTTACGGTATGGCATCAGCTTGCATCAGATAATGTCTGGAATGCATCATAATTTTGGGCCTTAGTCATTACTTGAGGTCATTTTTTGTTCTGCTATCAGTAACGATCGATTAACAGATCGATTTCAGTTTTGTCTTCATTCCTGATATGGGCAAAAATCGTCTTTGATAGATGTTCTAAGGAGACATTAGTGCTCCATTCCGTTCTTCCAAGATATCCGTGCACAACGCTATCCACACTTGCAATACTGGTGGCATTTTTTGTGAGTG
>JAODUO010000638.1:257500-264343 GCA_025642075.2 Ridgeia piscesae
ACAACCTTGAATTGGACGTTCACAAAGACAGTAGCACCCAGTTTATCCTCAACGACCACGCGAATGGTGGCTGTGTAGTTGTGTTTATGTTTGGCGGGGAGCAGCATTGGCGGCATAGACGGCTTGCCTTCACTGACGTGCAACAACTCACCTATATATTATAGTAAAATAAGATATGAACGTTTGAAACTAAATTACACAACATAAAACAACATGTGAATGCTCCCGCACAACAATTGTGTACAACTGTGAATGCGTATATTAAAAGAACAATGTTATATTATTTACTTACATACACACTCGTAAGTCAGTGTATGTATACATGTACGTATGTGTATGTATAGTGTATGTATGTGTGTGTATCTTAAACGTAGTATATTATATACTTAACAATTATGATAATTATTATATAAACATTTCGTTTTCGAGAAAAGCATTAGATAATTGTATATACTTATTTTCAAATGTTACGTTCAACGGTCTCACCGTGAATACTTGTGGTGTCGTTTCCAGGATCCAGGTAGAACATATAGGTGAGTGGATTACTCTTGTCGCTGAACGCAGAGCAGTTGACAGAAAACGTGTCTTGCAGGAACACACCTTCTGCCGGATTCACATTGCATTTGCCCAATGTTGGGGGATTCGCAGTGTGAACAATGTAGGAAGAATTCGAAAGCATATGTGTCGTCCGAACTAAGTGCAGTACATATGTGGCCGATGAAATACAACTGTTTATTATAGTCGAAGCGACCACGCAAAACTGTATTACAAAATATAATAAAGTATACACGAATTACAAAGCTACTAAAACAAATTAAACACACGCTGTATCCAAACTATCACCTGATTCGATGCCAATATAGCGATAGAGGGTTGCATTACGCATCATAGGTCATTCAGCAGAACTTACATAGTGAAAACAGAAACCGAGAGGTGTGTCTTGATAAATACTGAATGGAGGACAAACACTTTAATCATGGGTTATGTGGAATAAATAGCACACCTCGTTTTCAATAAATGTATTGTACTTCTATTGGCATTAAATGTTGTTGATCTGAAAATGTGGCGTAGTGTGGGGCTAGAATATGTCATCCATTTAACAGAGTTCTTTTTCTTAATTGTTTCAGACGTATGCAAGGATGATTACTTGAAACTGAACAATTATGCAGTTCAGTTGCCTCCGATTCGCAGATGGTCAATATTTGGATTGAACGTTTTAAATGATATATGCAACACTATGCGAAAGGGCTAACAAAATGTAACTCTCATGAGAGTAGATATTTATATGTCATTGATCGAACTGTACTCACGTCAACATGTCTGCTTTTAGTGATATTGAGTTTCATAGTGCCCATTTTGCTGTACATGGGTGTCATCATATATCCAATACTAATAAGGATAGTTTAGTCACCAATGCCATTGCGGTCATATTGAAACGATTTCAGTCATATTTAAGACGATGCACAACGCAAGTTATTAACATAATAATGGCTCTTATTGATTCGCCGAAGTTGGATCCGCTTAGTAGGAGTATATGCCCTATTTTCTCTGCTTGGCTAAAAACTCGTAGCCAAATTAAGAGTGCTAATAGCTCTTACACAGAGTGACGTTAAAATACTGCTGATGGATAGTTGACCCTGATCGGCAATTTTACAGCGTAGGTTCTCTGGAGCCATTCGTATAGAACACCGATTATAGGCAGATTTATCTTAGCAGTTGTCCATTGCAAAACACATGTTGATGTATAATGCAATTTTTTTATAGTTAAATTAATGTGATACAATGCATGATGTGTCTTGTATGTCTGTTATATTTGTTGTGCATGACAGGCTGCTTTGTCCAATGTAACAATATCAGACGTTAACGTTTCTTTCGGGAATGTTAGACATCAGTAATGATTTAAGTCTTACTTACTGTAACCGACGATGATTTCAATTGTGTTATTACAGAAATTACTCTATGTAAATGGTTGTACAATTGTTAATTTAATTTGTGATACTCATGATTGCATTACAAACATATTATCTACAAAATGTTCCAATCTATCACTCACATACCTTCAAATTGTTCAACCATTTAAATACAGGCGTGGTTTTCATTATACAAGTTTGATGTTTTATGACGAGAATTCACATATCGTATATCGTACCAATGAGCAAGCATTGCGTTTAAACGGCAACTCACCTTGCACGGATATGGTATATCTAGTCCCTGGTTGCAGTACGTTCTCGTATATACTTAACATCTTTCGACCATTCCATGTTCCTGTGTTTCCTTGCCAATCAATGGCAGGCTTCACTGACCACTCAATTGACTGAATCGACGACGAATTCATCGTTAGTTTTAGTCAACCGCCTCTTGGACGATAGTCCGCCAACCACAGTTCCTCACACACCTGTCACGTATCACCACACATTAGGATAACGTTGATTTAAACAGTAGCTGCTTTCAATTGCGTCGTGTGTTGCAAGAACACTTACACAAATCAAGTGGAAGTAAAAGGTAACCATAATCTACGAAGTAATCCAGACTAACCCTTGATGACAGACATTCAAGAGGAGAACAAGGAACAGCGTTGACTATTTTAGAGGACGCCTCCCTTCGAAATATGTAATATCTATTTGACATTTCTGAAACAGTCCAGCTTAATTAAAATATTTCATTGTTATATAATTCTACAGTTACGTTTATATTTTCCACTAATCCATCTATGGACGTGCTGACAGCGACCGACCGATTATACGACCATAACCCGGATTAATACATTCATATAATCAACATAGTAAGGCAATATTCCTTATTTCACTATTAACGAATTTCAACGGCCCAGGAACTTAATTTCCACTGCTTGTCACGCGAATATATTCAAATCCAGATAAATGGTATTCTTGCAACTTGATGAACATGTACACGAAGATATGATAACTGATCAACATCATGAACACCACGGCAGTATAAACCAATTGTGTAACAACAAGAGTGTACATATATTTTGCTTTACAACATAATTTAATGTGTCTACAGTAGCATGTCATTGCTCTAGCATCATAAATGATACAATTCCATGAACATTAAAATTCAATAGCTAGTTTCTTTAATCCAGAGCATATCAGTAGTTCGTCTGCGCGTGTATGTGAAATGTCATAATATGTACTTTTATGTGTAACAGTATACATTAAAACATGTTTACTCACACGATGGTCACTCGTCTTTCCATTCGGGACATTGATTCTACAAACCTCTATCTAAGCTGAATTTTGTACCGATTTATAAACGCATTATTTATAAATATATATATATATATATATATATATATATATATATATATATATATATATATATATATATATATATATATATATATATATTGTGTGTGTGTGTGTGTGTGTGTGTGTGTGTGTGTGTGTGTGTGTGTGTTATTTGTGCCATGACGTATTATTAGCAAATTACTGTAAATCAATATTAGTAAAACAGCTCAGTTGTGCTGGCCTTTTGTGCCTGCGCCCAAATTCAAAAGATATATGTTAAAAACGTGAAAAAAATTTTTTGGGGTTTAAAAACCCTTTTAAAAGGGGGAAACCCGGGGGGTTTTTTTTTTTTTTTTTTTTTTTTTTTTTTTTTTTTTGTACTGGTAGCCTACTATATGTTGTAGCCTGCCCATATTGCTAATGTTAAGATATATGTTATAATATACAGTGCAATGCAAATATTCTTGTTGGTCTGATATTAATAATATATGATAGTGAAGCATAATTTAATTAAAATTGGGGTACATCAAGATAGACATTATGAAAAAACTAAATGTATATATATATATATATATATATATATATATATATATATATATATATATATATATATATATATATATATTTATATATTAATGTGTGTATGTGGTGTGTGTATTAATACCGGCTGGACTTATATATATATATATATATATATATATATATATATATATATATATATATATATATGGTATTTTCTTACAAGAACGATTAATAATAAAAATAATATTTTCTATAGCGCTAATTCCCGCACGCAAATTTTGGTTTTAAGATGTACACTAGTAAACCTTTGTATGTAAATTATATAAATCATATAAATAAATTAAAAATAAATTAAACACTGTTTTAAAAATGTATAGTATTAAACTTCTGTAAATTTGATAAATAAACAAAAAATTAAAACACTTACTACATCTATGTATGTAAATTACCTATTCATCAATATAAGACAGCTAACAACTGGGTTTACCAAGTAACAACATATATCATCAAATACCACGTGCATCAACACTTTAAACAGTCGTAGTAACTGTTTTCAACAACTCGACTGCAAATAAGAACAAGCTCTTTTCTACCTTGACTTTAACTGAACACACAATATAATAGACAGTGTACACGATGCTTTACCTTGACAAGTATATCCTGCGAAGCGTTGAGCACAGCCAGACATACAGTAACCATCTTTCCCTTGACAATCCTCCGTCGCATCTTTACAGTGACATTCGTCGTCACAATTTATACCAAACCGACCAATGATGCACGCTATCAAACAAAATGCAGCTGCATTTGACGAGTTACAACGCAAATAAAATATATTATTTGTTTTGATATATATATATATATATATATATATATATATATATATATATATATAACCCAGAGATAGAGTGAGGGAGAGAGAATATATATATATATATATATACATATATATATATATATATATATATATATATATATATATATATATATATGATGGAGAAGGAGAGGGAGAGATAAACATTAATGCTAACTAACTGTATGGCACGCCTATATTAATAGTCGAATTTGGTTGGGTGACGGGAGCAACGTTGACAAATATCGTTGGTCGCTTTCGGCCTATACGAAAAAAATTATATTGACGTCAATACTGCCACAATTAAATTATATCAAATCATTTTTATGTAAAAATTATGTATAAACACTTATTTTGTAAAATGTGAATGTCGTTGACAAGGTTGTTTCACATATGTGGTGTTTTAAAAATAATCCTCCTCAACTTGTTTATTCCATTATTAGTTAAGGTAATTATCTGCGAATACGTAAACGTTTTTTTTATACACTCTCCATAGTCGAGTCACCAATAACATGAGATGGGAATACACCTCGAAATTACTTATTGTTTACTTTAGCGTGCTTCACTGGTCGGTTTGGTGTAAATTGCACAGAGAAATGTAACTGTAAAGATGCGCTGGAGGATTGTTGTGTGTTTTGCTCCATGCTATTGGATGTATCGGTGTCATTCTTGAATACTATTATATTACGCTATTTATTTTCATTCGTCACTAAATGAGGCCGTGGTGTCTAGACGAATACGCCTTTGTCGTATCTAGGTGTGTTTTCCAGGAAATGTTAACACAAACAATAACAATGACGTAATAACGTTTCACGGATGGTTATGTACTGCACACAAATGAAAAACGCAACCACTTGTAAATACTACAAAGGTTCTGCGTTAAATGCACAATTATGAATTGTATTAGTCTGCTTTACATGTTTGTTACACCAATTATTTCTAAACACTCTCCCACAGTCGATACAATGCATCCCGCACAAACACCGACACTCGTTCGCCAAGTTATCAAACGGCTGCTGATGATTAGAACCACATATATCTCGATTGACAATTTGTCAAAGACAGTTTATTTTGCGCCTGATAAGACATCCTATCCCCAAATGATTCTTACCATACCCATCAGGGAATTGTATTGATACCAAGAGCACTATCACTGACAGTGTCCTTCATGTGTGCCTTAAGCACTTTCCTTTAAACAGCTAACTCCAGTCTCGAGCAAATTCCGAACTTGCACAAAGTCGGTCGCAGAAATCACCAAATCATAGATATACTGCAACGACTGACGCTACGTATCTGTTGTTGTATGGTGTATTAGGTGATGACAGAAACCACAACAGATTATAAATCTACTGCAACTCTTGATGTTACGTATCTGTTGTTGTATGGTGTATTAGGTGATGACAGAAACCACGACAGATTACAAATCTACTGCAACTCTTGATGTTACGTATCTGTTGTTGTATGGTGTATTAGGTGATGACAGAAACCACGACAGATTATAAATCTACTGCAACTCTTGATGTTACGTATCTGTTGTTGTATGGTGTATTAGGTGATGACAGAAACCACGACAGATTATAAATCTACTGCAACTCTTGATGTTACGTATCTGTTGTTGTATGGTGTATTAGGTGATGACAGAAACCACGACAGATTATAAATCTACTGCAACTCTTGATGTTACGTATCTGTTGTTGTATGGTGTATTAGGTGATGACAGAAACCACGACAGATTATAAATCTACTGCAACTCTTGATGTTACGTATCTGTTGTTGTATGGTGTATTAGGTGATGACAGAAACCACGACAGATTATAAATCTTCTGCAACTCTTGATGTTAGGTATCTGTTGTTGTATGGTGTATTAGGTGATGACAGAAACCACGACAGATTATAAATCTACTGCAACTCTTGATGTTAGGTATCTGTTGTTGTGGGTTGTGTTAGATTTTGACTGAAACCACAACAGTTCGTGTCTACTGCATCGAATGACGTCATGTCTCATTTGCTGCGGGGTGTATTTGATGATTACGATGCTTGTGATATATAATTTGCGTTCCACAAACATAACACGGTGCACGGTGTCCTACTTCCCGATACTGGCCACAAATAACAGTCTGATATTACTTGATGTGGCTACTCGCTACTGTACTGCCTACTCGCTACTGTACTGCCTACTCGCTACTGTACTATCTACTCGCTACTGTACTATCTACTCGCTAC